>VZTB01010631.1:683469-727710 GCA_013397245.1 Thryothorus ludovicianus
CCCCGTGTCCCGCTCCATTCTGAGGGGACTCAGCCCCCGTGCCCTGCCCCGTCCTGAGGGAACTCTTCCCGCCGGGGCGGCCCCAGAGGACACAGACCCCGCTGACACCAGGGATGGGCACTGGCCGCCCCTGCCAAGCCATGGTGGAGCCTGGCAGGCGGCTGCTCCACCCCGGCCACCAGCCCTTGGTGAGTGGCTTTGATGCTTTTCCCGTTCAGAGATCCGGTGTTGCTTCAGGTCTGAGGAATCACAGAAATTCCCAAGTTGGAAGGGACGCTCAAGGATCATTAAATTGAGCTCCTGACCCTGCGCAGGATAACCCAAGAATCCCAGCACATCCCTGAGAGCCATATCCAAACACTCCTGGAGCTCTGGCAGCCTCAGGGCTGTGCCCATTCCCTGGGCAGTGCCCTGCACCCTCAGAGGGAAAAACCTGCTCCTAATTCCAACCTAACCCTACCCTTAGACAGTTTCATGCCTTTCCCTGAGGTAAAATTCTGCTCCTTGGTATGGATGCTTTGGGATGCTCTGGGTCAGCCCCAGTCAGCTCCAGTGCAGGGTGGCTGAGATGTGAACACCAGAGCTCTGTAAGCAGGAGCAGCCTTTTTCTCCAGGACCACACAAAAGCAGAATGCTGGGGCTTGATCACACCAGGTCCTCGATTTCTTTAAGTGTTCAAGTTTTGAGGGGCTCAGCTCCCACTCAGAGAGAATGCCAGAACATAGCCCTATGGGGACACTTTGAGAAGGGCTGTTTCCAGCTCTAGCAGGTCACTCTCTTTTCCAGGACCAAAAAGGACAAGGATTTCCAGTCAGACAAGCAATGATGGCTTTGGGCAGTGACCTGAACTGTGGCAAACCACATCCAAGTTTCCCTCATTTAATATGTTTCCTTTATTTTCTAACCGAACAACAGCTTCAACTCACAGCCAAGAAAGGCAGGTGCATTCCCAGAGGCTACCAGGCAGCAGAAAGCAGATATGGGGCTGTGATCTCAGGGAAATTCTGTCCCTTTGAAAAAGTGCACCCAGTCATTCCCCAGGAAACCTGGTCTCCCCTTCTGATAATTCACATCAGACAAGAACCTTGGGCAATTGCTTCGAGAGCAGAGAGAATAATAAAAAAACCCTCCTTCAAGAGGAGCATCGCAAGTGTGTGCTCTCAATAAACAAGTTATTCCCTAAAACAAGCACTGGCACCTGCTCTTTTTCAGTAAGTCTGAAAAAAGAGGCAGCTTTCAGGAGGTGGCCCCTGCATTTCATCACACAAACTCCATGGCTTTCAGTCAGTTATTACAGATAAAGATCAGATCAAGACTGTCCAAACCTATCTCCAGGATCTGTTTAAGGGTTTATATTAACAGACTTGGAAACCAGCTCCCTTAATCTGCAACCAATCATATGGACCAAGCTTCAGAGGAGATAACAATAAACACTGACACACTGTAGCTTCAAAAGATTTATTTTCAGTCTTTGAAGTAGACTGATGCTGCTTTTGCTCATAATTTTTCTCCCCATTACAGTTTTGGTTTTCACACAAACAGTAGTGAGAAATGTTTTTGTTGCCTTTTTTTAATTATTTAAAAGTGCAGCCTTTGGCAGGAACAATCAGCCTAGTAGAGTTAATCATCTGTATTTCTTTTAAAAAATGTACTTACTAAACCATGATTTAAAAAAAGTTAAAAGCTGTCAAGAACATTTAAGAAAAGAGTAGGGAAAGGGCAAAGAGCAAACACCTGGATTCCAGAAATTGTGTATGGAACGAGAATCACCACAGTACCCAGAGTGTGGATAGCACAATCCCAGCTCATATTCCATACTTACAGCCCTTCTTATTTTGCAGATTTGAGGGCTTATCCATCATGGAAATGGATAATCCCAGGGGACCAGGCTGAAACACATACAGGGAGGTCTGCAAAAACCAGAGGGACAGAGCAGCTGCCTGAGGACAGATCCTCGTCTGCAACTGGTCTGGCCAGGCTCAGTTTGGTCACTCAGCTTCCTTTCACCCGGAGGTCTCACTTGCCCCAGGCATCCTGGGGGGCTGCAAAGGCATCACAGCTTGTTTCTGGACTCCACGGATGGAACAGACAATCACCTGTCCAGAGGTTACACTCCTGGGTCAGACCCAAGTCCTGATTTATCAGGAAGGGGGTCCCCAAGGTGGCTTTAACCATCCTCACTCACAGTGGCCAGTGTTGGACCCTGAGATCTGCCCACAGGATGAGCCCCCAGAGCAGACAGAAGCTGTCCCTGCAGGCAGCTGTGCCCACTGCAATGCTGCTGTCAAGGGGTGATCCCACAGAGCGCACATTGCCACATTCCCCTTATGATCAGACAGATGTGGGAGCCTGATTTGCATTTTGGGGAGGTCAGGAGGGGAAAAACTAAGTCCAAAGTAGGAACAGGAGGAAGGAGCAGAGAAGGCACTTGTTTCTTTGCACCCATGAAGCCGCTCTCAGGGGCTTTGTCCATGTCTGGCAGCTAGGACCATTAGGATCCTGTTGTGACAAGTACAGCTCTGAATCCATTCCCTGGGAACAAAGCAGCTCCTCCTCTGAGAAATGCAGGAAGAGCAGAGGAAAGAGTAAAATCACAGGATATTTTTTGTTCTTTTTGGTCTCACATTACACTTGGCGCTACGGCTTCTGTCTAACAGATCAAGTTGGCTAAGGGATGCAGCAGAAAGACACGAGCTGGGGGTCTCCAGCTTCCCTTGCTGTTCCTCTAAGGCAGGTTAGTTGAAAACTAGGACTGTCCACAGTAAAGAGTAACAAAGCACAGGTAACCTCTGTTACAGACCAGCAAAGCAAACAGTGCCCATTTTACAGCCTGTCTTCTTCAAGGGAGGCTGGCTATGTCTCTCTCTGGAGGTGGACCAGAAGGTTTTGGGTTGCTTTCATTGGCTTTTCCTTCAAACATCATGACCCTGCAAAACACAACAGATATTGCCAATTTAAAAAAAAAAAAAGAAAGCAAATGTACATTTATCCATCATTGAGCGTGGCATTCTCGGCTGAAAAAGAGCATCTGGCTCCCCTACAAAGAGAACTCTATAATTAACAAAGCAAGGAAAGCCAACAGAGGGCAGTGCTGCCAGGCTGGCTTTTCCAGCAGCTACCAGGAGTGGGTTCCCAAAGTCTCTCTCAGAGCCCAGAGGATTAGCACATTTTATTTAGACAGCCACTTCCGAAATCCCCTGGGCACACACTGCATGCCAAATGTTCCTGATTCGTAAAAGCAAATACCACTTCTGGCCCACCTTGCACATAACCACACAGCAGAACATTCAGAAGCCAACACCGAGCAAGCAACAGCAATTGCAGCCAGGGGAGAGAGCAAAAACAAGGAGCAAGGCACTGGCTTTAGGAATCTCAAGCATTTTGCAACCACTAGCACTGTCTGCCTCCCTGAGGACTGCAGCTACGCTGGGAATGCCAGCTGCCTCGATGGATCAAAGGGCTGTACTGCTCTTAGGACGAGTTTTACATTTCTGCTCCTGCTCTACAGGGTCCAACAGACAATGGGGTGTCTGTTAGCAAGAGAAGGGACCTGTTTGTGAGAGCTGCTGCAGTTGGGAGGAGGGATGGAATACACAGGACAGGCTGCAAGCTCAGTCTGGTTCTGTAGAGAAAAAGAAGGAGCAGGGATGTCAGAAGTCTGCTCAGAAGAGGAGCATCATAACAAAGACACAGCACACAGTGGGGAGAATCTGCTAGCAAATGTGTCCCAGCTTAGAGAAACCACGTGAGAGGTGGGTGCAAGATCCTTCCTCCCAACCTGCCTGGAAAGCTGGCTGTGTATCTAAAGCTGCCTTCAAAAAGGGGTAAGGAGGGTGGAGAGGATCAGCTCCTATTCATGGCGGTTTCAGACACGAAAGCAGGGCCAGCCTCTGAGCTGTGAAAGGAAATGCCAGGCTTCAATGGGATGGACATGGAGCCAAGCAAGTGTTTGGAAGCCATTTGTTAGAGCAGCACTTTCAGAGCCCTGTTGAGAGGGCAGAGGGGGCCGTGGGAGGCTAGTGCTGGCAGCCTGTACCATAGAAAACCTCTCCCAGCACAAGTTTTAAGCATGTGTCCCATGTCCATCTACTGCCCATCCCTCCAAGATTAGGCAGGGACAGGGCATCCTGTGGGAAACAGGAGCCAGCACAACCAGTGCTGGCAAGACCACTCAAGTCCTGCCACCATCCCCAGGGGAAGTCTGTGTCCCCAGAGCCAACAGGATCCTCAGGGAAGAGATAGGAAGAAGTCCTGCAGTGCTGAATGCCTGCACACCCTCAGGAAAGGAGGGGGATGGCTCCCATGGAGCACTGGGAGGAAGCCTGTGCTAACACACAGCAGGCAGCTCTGCTGGGAGCACTTGCCACTGCTCAGCCTTGACATGGGCTTATACACCCTCTCACGACACCCTGCAGACTCCCCTGCACAAGGATCCTTGTCTCCCTCCATGAACACTGAGTGTGCACAGCTCCAGCTCCACCAGGCAGAACAGCTTGTGCTTCCCAGCTTCCCAAGAGAGCAGCTCAGGTGCTGCTGCTCTCCCCAGCTCCATCCCGGGACACTCACAGTTTCAGCACAGCAGAGCGTTTCCCAAGCATCACGTTGACAAAGTCCTGGTACGAGATGGTGTCGCTGACCCCTCCAGTCACCTCAGAGATCATCTTCTTCAGTTCTAGGTGGGTCTTTGGAGCCCCCAGCTTCTCCATCATCCTTTTCACAGACATCAAATCTACAAGAGCAAGACAATCGCTGCTGTCAAGGGGTGATCCCACAGAGCACAGACCAAGCCTACAGGCAGAACCATGAGTTCCCACCTGAGATCACCTCACCCCTGGGCTCTGCCTGACAGCATTAAGCTGCTGCCAAAAGCCATGAGAAGCCTTCCAGTACAGCTCACTGCCACTCTGCCCAGTACCGAGCATCATTTCCCAGTTGTGCAGCTCAAGATACAAGCAGCACATACTCAGAGAAGAGGGACAACTCTCCAAGTGCTCCAGACACACGTGGGGACAGTGCTCTCTAACTCAGATTGTGGTGCCAAGAATCACAAGGATGGGGAGGAGGGAAGCAGCAGCGGGGTTAAAGCTGGAGACAAACAAGCTGTGGGGAGCAGACGCCCCTGCCCATCGCCACAGGCCATTTCCTCCCATTGCACTGCTGCCTGCTGAGACCTGCGGGCCCCTTCCCTCCCGGAAGCCCTGAGTCAGGCCTCTTCCAGCTCCCCACAGGCTTCACTTCAGCTGGAAGACTTGTGGAGGAGGGGAATGAGGCAGCCTCCTCCTGGAAGGGCACAGCGCCCAAATGATTACACTTCTATGTCAGCTCCAGCAGGAGGTTGGAACTTTACCTAGCTGGTGCTTTCTGGACCCAAAGCAGGGCTGCTCAGCTGAGCCAGACTCACACCCAAGTCCTTTATTTCCTTCTGCTCCCCTCCTTGCAAAGCAAAGAGCTTCTCTGCACCAGAAGTGCTCATGGACTTATACAGCTCCTTCCTCAAGCCAGGCAAGCCCTAGGATTGTCCAAGCCCTGCAGCTTCCCAGCTCTGAATTCCCAGCTTCACAGCAGAGGATTGAGAAGATTGAATTTCCAGCTTCACAGCAGAGGATTGAGAAGAAGGCCTTCATGGATAAAAAGGGTGAAGAAAAAAAAGCATTTAGAGCAGAAAGAAGTGGAGGAAATAAACAGAACTTAAGGAGAACAGCACTGAGAAGAGCTTAGATCTTGAAATAGGCAAGGAGAGACTGAGGAAGCTGAGAAGCAGGGTCTGGAGAGCCAAGGAAGCCCCTGGCTGGCAATCAAGATCCAAGCAAGGCTGGAAATAGGAAAAGCCCACAAGATTTCCTCCTCAACACTGTGAATATAGGGGGAAGCAGGAGATTCAGCAGCAGACAGGCTGTGGCTATTCCAGCCCAGCATCCCTCAGAATCACTCACCAATCTCGCCTTGGTTGTTCAGGTCAAACTCCATGTATTTCTCTGGAAGAGACACAGAACTCAGTTAAGCAGGACTCTAGAGTAGGGGGGTGTGCAGGGCTTGCCTGCTTACAGCACTGAAATAAAGCATTTGGGGCTAAGATTGATAAACTGCTGAATGCAAAGTTCACAGGGGGAGACCATCTTGAGGCCTGGTTTTAGCACCCTTATCTCAACTCGAGGGCTCTAGAGTTAAGCGCTCTGTAATTGTGGCTGCCTTTCATTTAAACTGAAGGAAAACACTGGCATGAGAACAAGGTATCAGCTGGCTCTGAACAGCGTTAAAAGGTTTCCAGCCAGAAAAACAAAGCTCTGGAACAGCCTCCCAGAAGGAGTAGCAAGGAAAACAAACCCCTGAGCACTCCCGAGATGAAGCTTGATCGGATTAGGAGGGGGATTAAATGACGCAGTTGCCTGCAATAACGAGGGACAGACTCCGCCGTGCTCCCGTCGCTGTGCTCGCTCCCAGAGCAGCACCTGCCAGGAGAGATGCTCAAGGACCACATCAAGAGGGCAAAGCCAAGAACATGCCTGGGCAGAGTGATGCTGGAGCAGGTTGTTTGCCCTTCCAGCCTGCTGTCAAACACTGCTGACATGAGCAACCCCACCATTAGCAGAGAGAGGCAAAGCCTGCTCCAGAAGGTCTGGTTAGCTTTGCAGGACAAAAACTCGCATGCTGTAACAGGCAGAGCACTGATTTGAGTTAGAAAATTCAGGAATTCAGTCCTATGCAGTTTCTGCCCTTTGAAGTGGCACACCTGAGCTTCCTACACACCCCCCACCCCTCGCTATCTGTTCCCCATTTAGACTTTAAGCTCTTCAGGCAAGGATTTGTCTGTCTTACAGACCATACAACTCCCAGTGCCGCAGGGGGCCCCCCATCACCTCAGCTCTACTTAATGGAAAGAGCAAGATGCCTGCTGGCACCATCCATCCATGCTGAGCTGGAGACATCACCCTGCAGTGAGCACTCGCTCCCCACAACAGCCTTGGAGGACTCAAATTAACCAAGCCCTTCCAGGCTACTCCTTTGCCCCAGGAAGGAAAACGGGAAAGACCTTTTGCCTCTGCTCCAGGGACACCAGCAAGCATATGAACATGAACAGAGAAGTGGCAGGCTAATTTAAGGAGCCAAAGGGAAGAGTGGTTATTTCACACATCAGAGTCTTCCCAGGACCTGTGCTTCCAAAGGAAATGGTTGGGTTAACTGGACTGATGGGCAGGAGGCAAAGGAATGGCTTGGCATGTCTTCACCTGGATCTCAGCCCACGGATTACTGCTGCCTTGAGCTGACCTACGGAAATACCATGTACAAACCAAAGCTGTTCACGCTTCAGGCAGGAGTAAATGTCTCCCTTCAAGCATCAAGCAACCAATCCTAGAAGAAATCAGGGCTGTAACACACATGTTTAGAGGCCAGAGTGATGTTTGATGTGGGACTGCTGCTGTCCACGCTCTGCCTCACCAGAATGACCTTGTGCATTTTAATGCCTCACCAGAATTACCTTGTGCCACCTCCCTTACCAGGGTCAGGCACCCCTGCATATGCCTGGGGCACAAACCCTGCTCTGCCATGTCCATGCCCAGCACATGTTTTCTTTTCTTCTGAGCTGACACTTAGCCAACAGTGCAGAGAACAGAGGCAGCTTTACATCAGCCTCAGCTCACACATTCGTGTTTCCCTCCCACCCCAGAAGCAGGGATATAATGGGGCAAAAACCATGCATGGTTCTCTCCCTCACAAATACATTTACACAAACACTGCATGGGGGCTCCATCTTTGCCTCCTCCAGGCTGGGAGGGAGGTGGGGGAAGTGGGAAGGACAGCAGAGAAGAAATATTCCCCCCATCATCACACAATGAGCCGATTGTTGGGGGAGCTGGAGGAGGCCTTGGAGAGAGGAACAGGCCACGGAGACAAACTCACGAGGCAGCAGGAAGAGATGCCAAAGGCTCTCGTTACAGGGAATTCTGCGCCTGTGACCTACAGTTGCAATGTTTGAAGAGCCCCAATTGTGATGGGAAAAAATAATGCGGGGCTGCAGCCAAAAGCCAAAGCTACACAAAAGGCGACACAAAGAGATCGGGGAGCACAGGAGGCTCCTCTGTGCCCAGCAGTGTAAGGGATCACAAAATGCCAGGCAGCTTCTTCCTAGCTGGACTGCAAAGCCAAAATTCAAAGGGAAATAGCAGACAAAGTCTGAAATGGAAGCAAGGTCAGGTTTTATTTGGTAAGAGCCAGGCTGAGCACAAGCCTCGAGGCAATGTGACGCAGGCATGTTTTCTCAACTGCCTTCAGCCACTGCCTGGAAAGAAGGTGGGTACACCAGAATAACTCTGCCTGATCTCGTCCTGTAACCAGTCTGGGGACAAGCTCCAGAGGACTCCAGGCTTTTGAGCTGTTTCTCTATTCCCTGTCCCAAACCTAAGCCCTAGATCTGCTGGCCCACCGGAGTCAGGCTTTGGCCAGAACTAGACATATCAGTGCTATTCCCTCTGGTGTCAAGGGGCTGGGAAAGAACTAAATAAATTTTTGGAGAGGGAAAGTCCCCAACTCCTCCAGAAAGCAGCTGACACTTCTGCTTTGTGGAATGAGGCCCTCCTACTTACTGAAAAATTTAAAAAAAAAACCTAAGGGTCCAGCTATGGCATGGTCCATTATGCCAGTTAGCTTGCTGGGTAACTAGACAGAAACCATCCTCCTTTGCTGCTCCCCAGGGTTCTGCCCACACAGCAGGTTTTGCAGTAACCTACAGGCAGGATGTCTGTAGGGTGACATGTCCCTGCCCTGCAAGGAGAAGCACAAAGGCTTGTGTGGAAAACACCTCTCCAGAGAGTTTCACCAAGTCCCACAAGCAAGAGGAAGGCATCCATCCCAGCTCAGTCACTTTTATTTGGCAAAGAATCTCAGGCTGGTGAGATCCAAGTACTGAGGAAAATAATCTGGTTCACAGCAAACAGTAAGGCTCAAAGGACAGGGAAACCCTCCAGTTCTCACCTTTGAACACTGCCAGCTTCTCCTGCAGGTCTTTTTCATTACTGAACTTTGGGTCACAGAGAAACTCCTAAAACAGAAAAGAAAAATATCCTCAAGGTTAAAGATGCAAAGGAAAACACCCTAGAGGACATCTCCAAAGGCAGCATTAACCAGAAGACTCACAGGAGTCTCAGAGAGTCACAGCTGAGCAACAGCACCAGGAGACTCGAAAATGGGCTGAATCCCTCCACACCCTGTCATTAACATTTCAGTGCAAGGGGAATCCCTCTGATGTCTCAGATTTCCCAGCTGCTTTTGGAATAACTGCATGAAAGCCCCTCTTCTTGCTCACCCAAGGTTTCAGTTCCCCACATCTCTGCTTAAGCACACTTAGCATGTGGATTGAGCACTTATTTCCAGCAAGGGCTCCTAGTCCTTGCAAAAAGCACTCTTATCTCAGATTTCAAACTCTTAGATAAACTCAGAGGGCTTGCAAATAGAGCAGGCAAAGTTTGCAGAATGTCAGATGCCCAGGAGGAGGGGTATTTTGGGCTTAGGAACCCTCTTATACCAAATACTCATTTTCTCCCTCTACCCTGCTGAGGCTGGAGAGGAAGCCCTGGATCACTTCTGGTCACTCCCCACCTGAAAAACCTTCAGATACCCAGGAGAACAGACCACAGCTTGCACAGCCAGCTCTTCTGCTGTGCCCTGCCAGCAACACTCCCCACAGCTGTAAGCAGCAGGGTCTTGCTCCTGTCCCTGCCCTCCCACACCGCCCTGCTCCAGCCCAGCACAGCTTTAATGACTCGATCTGTGTTCAGCAACAACACCACATTCTTCAGTGTAGAAATCATTAACATCTGCACAGCTTATGCATGGCCTGTCCAGGACAAACCCCTCGAGGGGCTGAGGCTGTTCCCTACTCTGGAGATGTGTTCCTCACCACTGCTCCCAGTGCTCATGGCGAAGGCAGGAGTGGGTCACCAAGAGCCTTGTGTGCTTGGTCATCCTAATTCTGCTCCTGTGCTCTGGGTCCCACACACCTGGAGCTGCTCTCTCTTTCCTCACTGGGACAGGGGAGCTTGGGCTGCTCAGGGAGTCCTCAAACCTTCAGTTAACCATTGTTATGGCAAGTCTTTTACCTGCAGCTGAAATAGGGTTTTGTAGGAAGCCCACTAAGACAGAAGTCACTGCCACCCCCTCCTCCCACCCCAGAAACTTCAGATGGGACACCAGGGACCACAGCCACCAAACCAGTGTGACACTGGCTTCCCTCATCACCATGGTCACCAACTCAAATTGAGAGCTGTGGTGAAGAGCAACATTCCCAGTTCCTTCTTTTGCTCTCCTTTGCCAACTCAGTTTCATTTAGCTCAGTTGTTTCTACCCAGGGGTATCATTTACCAGCCCAACACAAAGAGCCCAATTCAGCTTCGAGACCTGGCCTCAGGCAGCAGCAGGAGTCACCAGAGACCAGAGTAGTGTTACCTGCTGCCATCACCACTGAATAGCCTCTGGAGAAGGCAGGCATCACTGAAAACCACAACAGGGCCAAAATACCTCCTGGCCACCAGGTCACAGCTTCATTCCTGCCCTTGCAGGAGCAGCAAGCAGCTTCCACCTCCCAGCAGGACAGGGGATGTGAGGGCAGAGCACAGCGACTCTCTGGGAGCAAGAAGCAGCACAGAAATGGTGAAGACTGAAGGGAATGCATCCACACGTGATGGCTGAGGGACACACACCCAGGAGCCCACCAGCCCCTGGCAGTGTGATACAAGAGCAGTACAAGTGACACTGCATAAAGGATCGAGACTCAGTTCCCTTGTGTTTCAAGTGGAGGGGGGCTGGAGAGCCCACCAGCACCACAGCTCTGCTCCAGGTGCAAGGAAGCAACAAGGGGCTGCATTTCAAATGCATTCCACTCTCCACATTGTGTGTGAGCTGGGCTGTGACTTTGATAAGGAAAACACAATGGCACAAAGGAATTCAGTCCCCAGGGCCTGTGACTCAAATTCAGAGTGGCTGAAGTTCCTCCTAGAGCCCTTTGCTAAAGTTCCCGTTTTAAGGGGCATGTTCTATTAATAAGAACTGCTTTAAAAGGCTCTCCCCCACTCCTGCCCTGAACAGCCTTTCTTGAGCTGTTGAGAGACTTTTCTAAGCCAATAAACTCAGCCAGACAAGTCCCAGTTACCTGCAAGACAACCTGAGCAGGGCCAGATCCATCCTTGCTCCCCAAAAAGGTGACTCCAACTGGCAGACCGAGTTCTCACTGGGATGTTTAAGTGCTGAATGCCAGCCAGGCTGCCTGCAGGGGCTGGGAAGGGCTGAGGGATGCTCATGCCTGCCCTGGATGGGGGGATGAGAAGCCGGCACCTGCTCTCTAACAGGCTGAATTCCTTTCCCGCAGCCCAGCGCATTAGAGGGTAAAACAAGGTTGAAACTAATCTGTGCTGGATTAGACCTGCCACCTTGATGCACGAGGCTGGACAATGTGATTGCATTGCCCGAAAAGAGGGAACAATCAAGAGGGGAGCCCAGAAGAGTGTTTCAGGCTGGAAGGGAGAAGGCAGCACTGGGACTCGGCTATCCTTCAGCAGCACATGTGCACACAATGAACTGCCCGAGAGCTCTGGGACAGAAACCAGCCAGGAAAACAGGGCTGGAGGGAGCTAAGTGTTAGGATGAGACAATGAGATTAAACCTGACAGGAATTTGGCCTGATAGGTTTTATTAGGAGCACTTGACTGTTTTACAGCCTTAGGGCTCTTCAGTGCTGGGAAACCCCCTCTCTGGCTCCAGCCACAGTATCAGCCCAAGTTTCTGTATCAGCTGTTTGTCAGGGAGGTGTGAGGCTGTTTGCTGCACTCCCCCATTGCCACACAGAGCTGGCAAAGCACAGCAGCGTGGGGGTTGCTGCCCAGAGCACAATGGCTTCTGAGGATCCATGGGCATCTGCCACCCGTGCTATCTTGCAGCTTGGTTTTGAGCTGCTCAAACCCCACCTCGTAGCGCTGAGCCAGCACAAAGGGCAGCAAGAATGCAAACAAGCAGCTCTGTCAGTGGGAAGTCACGTAGTTTGTTTCATTTTTGTCATCCAAACCTCAGCCAAAGAAAAGGCCAGAAGTGATGGCAGCTTAAGGGAGAGATAGGAACCTGCCCCCTGCACGGAAACAGCCCCGAGCCCTGGGACACAGCACTGGCACACCAGCAGCATCCCAGGGAGCACAGCTTTCCAGACTCAGTCCTACAGCTCCTACCAGCTTAAGGATCATGCATCCACCTTGTGCAGGACAGCTCTGGAGAAGCAGAAACTGCAGCAGTAGGTACAACACAGTCCCTTCATCCTCAGCCTAAGGGCCAGCACCACCTTGGCTAGGGGAGATATGATAGACCAAGCTAAACACCTTGGTGCAGGGTGTGCTGTGTCAGCAGCAGGTTACAAAGGCTCCTTTTTAACCAAGTGCTCTTATTCTACACCTTATGCTGTGGCACCTCTTTTACCACTTATTCTGCAGCACATCCTAATTTCTAGTTAATTGAGTAATTTCTAATGACTTAATTCCCTCTCCAGTGACCTAAACTTCACCTCTACTGTCTCACTGGTGGAGCATGTTGTCTGGTGGAGCATATTGCCACTTTTCATATCTTAGTCAGTGTGAGGGCAAGGCGATCCCATCTCCTCCAGGCTCTCACCTTGTACAGCGATTTGATTTCCACACTTGTAACAGGTGACACTGATTAAAAGCGCACCTAGAAGTGCTAGAAATCCAAGCACTGTTTGCTTCAAGGTTAAAACCTTCTTTTCACCCTCAGAACTGCTCTTAGCTGGGAGGGATGCCAACAGAACTGCCCCCACAACCATGCCAAGCAAGGGACAGGGTAAGGCTGAAGCTCAGGGGAGAGGACCTTGCCTGACCCTGGCATGAAGGGCACGAAGCCCAGTGCACTTTGCACTAATCCAGGAGGTGCCATTCCCCCTTCCTCAGGCTTGTAGGACGTCCAACCATCCTGGGCAGCCCATTCACCCGCTTAATGAAAAGCTAGGAAGGCTGGAGTCAGCTCTGAGCAGCAGAAACTTCTCATTCCGGGAAGAAAAAGTTGAAGCGCTCGATATAGCGGAGGGGAGGTTTAAGTCCTCCGGGAGAACAATAGCCCCCATTCTCGCTAGAGCACGTTCCCAAAGGGAATTCCATAGCAGCCAGCCCCCGGGCGCCCACCAGCCCCGCTCGGACCCGCCGCTGTGCGATGCACGGGGAGGAAAGAGCCGCCTGAGAGGGCAATACCAGGAGCGGAGGGGATGGAGAGTGATCCCCGTACAAACCCCGCTTCCTTCTCCGGCCGGATCCCCTCTCCAAAGGGGTTTGGGCAGAGGGGTCGGCAGCTCCTCCTGCACTCACCGCCCCTCTCCTCCTCTTCCTCTCGCCCAGCCCGCCCCCGCCGCAGCCCNCCCTCCGCCCCCCGCCCTTAACCCGTTCCCCGCCCGGCGCCGGCAGCGGGCGGGTGGCGGAGCCCGCATTGCCCCGCGCAGGGAGGGCAGCGCGGTACCCGCGGCGGGCTCGAGGTGCCCGAGCGCGGGGCGAGGCATCGCTGCCTCTGAGCTTCCCGCAGGAGGGAAGGGACCGGCTCCCTCTGTCCGCATCGCCCGCCAGGCGCGGCTCCGGGACACCGGGGACCGCTCCGGAGCTGCCCTGGGAGCGGCATCGCCCCGCCGGTACCGGCGGCAGAGGGACAGGGGCTGGGTGGTTCAGCCGCTTCCAGGCGCTGGATAAATCCTGGAGGGCGAACAGCGGGAAAAGGGATGGGCCAAAGGACAGTCACGGCCATGCGTGTCCCGGCCATGCGTGTCCCGGCCAGGGTCGCACTCCGCCGTGGTGTCAGCCTGACACCTTATGTTAAAATCATGTACTAACGTGGAGGTTAGTGGGAATTTTCAGACATTTGCCCCTCGCCACCCCAAATGCAGCCGCATTTCAACCCGTGCTATTTAAAAGCAGCAAACTCAGGTACAATGTGCTCTCTGCCGCCACACATCCTGGATGGACATCTGTGTGTTATATTAAGAATTTTTAATGGATACAGCTGTAGGCAGGTGGCATCAGCTGAAAACACAAAGTGCCAGGGAGAGCAGGAGGCAGCGCGAACCACATCTTCAGCAGCAGCTCACAGCAGAGGCTTGACATTTCTGTAAGAGCAGCAAATTTGTGTGTTCACTGGAGATGTATAATTGTCCTCCCAGAGAGTCAGTAAGTGGCCATGGCTCCCTGCCTCTGGCCAAGCCGGATCACGCTGTGCTCTCGCTGTTCCATGGCTTTACTTTCCCAGAGCTGTCCTTGGGCAGCAGCAGGGGAGCCCCTGCCATCACACCCCCACAGCACTGCAGCTCTGGCACCCCGCTCTTTGGGCAGCTTTTGTGCAGAATTAGAAGGGCAATGACTTTGTTCTCAGTAGGAAAATCCTGTGTTCCTTCCAGGCCACTGGACCCACCAGAGATGTTGCTGGGGGAATTCAACATCGATGGCAGCACTTTTACATAAATTACACAAGACTTTAGCAAACCCGATTTGCAGCACTGTGAGCAGAAAAACATAGGTAAAACCGGTTAAAAAATGAAGCAAGCTCCAGCCTGGGGACTCTTTTCTAGTCTTATGGGAATGACTTCAACTACCTGGAGTCACAGAACAGCCAGCACAAGATGGGCTGAGCCAAGACCTGGCTTGTCCTGCAGCCCAGCCCACACGGGAGCACAAGGGAACATAAATGCCTTTCCTTTAAAGGCAGTACAGCCACTGACCTCTGCCACCCAGTGGGAGTGACACAGGCAGGAGCGGGTGTCCAGCTGCTCCCCATCCAGTCCACACTGGCTGCTGCCACCAGCCAGCTCCTCTCCAGTGGGCCACAGGTGCTAATGAGGGGCTCTGGGTGCTGCTGCTCTGACACCTCCCTTGCCTGCATCTCTGCCACCCAGCCCTGGGATTGGTGGCAGTTGGCCAGTTAATAGCTGTGCCTGGTGACATTTGGTGAGCCAAGCAGAGCTGGATGTGGCCTTGTGTTACCATGGAGCGAGGGAGCAGAAAGACCTGAGCTCCTCTCATACTGAAATAGGCTGAGGATGTCCCACCTGCCTTCCAGGAGCTGGGTGAGGATCCATCCTTGCCTCTGCTTTGTTTCTGCTCATTAATTTAGCCCTCCCTGCTGTGAACTCCCTTCCCTTGGGAAGCAGGCAAGCTGTGCCCTGCAGCAAGCAGCTCTCTGCCTGGCTTCACCAGGATTCCTCTCTGCACCTTGGTGACCACAGCCCATGAGCATAACACTGCAGGGTGCTGTGTAGCAGGACCAGCTTCCAGCACGTGTGAGAGCCTCTCTCTTCTCCTGGGGCAGGAGGGAGTGCCAGGCAGTACAGCTTGGGTACATCACATACTTGGTAAGCTGTCCCTGCCCAGTGCGCCGTGCTGCGCTGAGAAAGGAGGGGTGAAGGAAATCTCTGAGGATTCTTTGTTCACTCTGCAGTGGGAAACAAACCCTGGAATGGCTCCAAATCCTGCACAGAAACATTGGTGGTCCCTGCTAGGTGGGTGTCCCCCCATCCCGAGGACAGAGGTGGTGGCTGGAGTCATGCTGCAGAGTGCTTGGGATGCAGAGCCTGAACGGGTGTGGAAAAGGACCTGGGGTGTGATACTGTACAGAGGACAGTGTGAGGAGCAGTGGGAGAGATTGATGCTGGTGAATGCAGAGTGTCCTTCCCTCTGCCATTCCCTGTGCAGGGTGGGCACAGAGGGCATGTGGCAGCAGCCAGTGACCTGTCACTTCGAGCAGCTCTCGGGGAGGCTCCGCAAAATGTCCTCCAAGTTCTGCTTGTCAGCCCGGATCTCAGCCAAGTCGCTCTCAAATGCTTGGATCTTCTCCTGCTGCCGTGCTGCCTCCTGCTGCAGCTGGCTGAGCTGGCCAGCCAGGGGTCCTGGAGTGGCCAGGCGCAGCCACAGCTGCTCCAGCTGCAGCCTCCCAGCACTCAGCACTGTATCCACCTCCATATCCTGCTCCAGGTTACCTGGGCAAGGGGGAAGACATGGATGAGAGCAGAGAACTGGACAGGAGATCATCAGGATGTACTTCATGGCACCAGGCAAGCTATAGGGAGTGGGTGCAGCAGGGCATGGAGGCTTTGCAGCTTCTCACTGGTCACAGATAAGCAAACAGAACTGTGGCTCCAGGCAGAGCCTGGGCACTTCTCTCTCTCTTACAAATGGTTTCTACCCTTTTGCAAAATTTCTTGGCTGCAAGAGTCCTGGAATGCTCAGAAATATACACACGTGATAAAAACAGGAGGAGCTGGAGCAAGACCAGCCAGCAACAAGGAGCAAACCCAGTCTAGCACAGCCCTCAGTTCCAAAGGGACTTTGCCAGCCTTGGTCCCCTGAGGATCCCAAGGAAGATCAATGTACCCAGAGCAGACATGAGCACACGCATTCAACAAGCCCCAATTCATTCTTCATGAGGGTTTTCCTCAAGACACAAGCCTTAAAGAAACTTTGCTAACACCACGGATGATCTCAGCCGAAGATTATGTCCATCAAGCAGGAGTACCAGTGAGCAGGAAAGCCCTGGCCCCCGAGAGCCCAGCCCTTTCCCTGGAACCTGCACCCATTTCCCCCCAGGTCTCACCTAGGCTGTTCAGCAAGTTGTTCAGGGTCTCGATGTCTGACATGAGCGAGCCTCGGGCTTCCTGGAGAGTTTTTGCCATCTCACTCACCTCTGACCCCACCTTCCAACAGAGACAGACACCCAGATGAGGGATACCATTGACCCTTGGCTGGATGGTAGAGGAGATACCAGGAAAATCCCCAAGGCAATGTCCCTACAGTGGAGCTCCCAAGCTGTGTTTCTCCTTATGATTTGGGCTGTGAGCAAAGCTGTTTCCATGCTCTGGAGGACACAACATGCCCAAGGGGACCCAACTGACCTGCTGTGCTTCCTCCAAGTCTCCCCTGAGCTTCTCAGCCATGTGCTCCTGCCGAGAGAGCTCCCACTGGGTCTTGTTGGCACGTGTGGCGAGCTGGCTGGAATGTTTGAGGGCCTGTTTGCTCCCCTGCAGCACAGCCCGTGCCCTCTGCAAAGGGACAGAGATGGGAACAGTAACCTGGAGACATGCTGCCCTGCCTGCAGCAGCCTGGGCTCTGTAGGTGTAGCCTGGCCGTGCCCAGCAGCTCCACCCCACATCCCTCACAGCTCAGACCTTGGCACTCTCCTCAGAGACTTGCTCAGCCTCCCCAGCTGTCCTCTGGGCTGCAGTGGAGATGGACAGGGAGTTTCCCAGTGTCTTCTCTGCCTGTTTAATCTTTCTCTGGGCATCCACCATCACTCTGTCCCGCACAGTGGCCATCCTCCTCCTCAGGGCAGCCTGACCCTTCCGATGCCCCAGCACCTTCTTCATGCCTATGGGAGCAACCTGGCCATCACCAAACTGTCCACTTCTCCCCTTGTCACCTGATGAGAGCCAAGTTGTGGCTGGAGATGCTCTGGCTGGTGCCTTTTACCTTCCAAGCTGGTCAGGAGGGACTTGGCATCGGACAGCACAGCTTTTCCTCGGGTGACAGCCATGGTGGCAGTGTCATGGGCAGAGCCAGCCTGGTCCTGCAGCTGGAAAAGGAGAGGAGGAATGAGACTGGGGAGTGGGTGAAGAGCTGCACCCTGCTGGGGAATGTGGGATTCAGCCTGCTCCTGTTTGGCAGGTGAGTTCCTAGGGATATCTGGGACCTCAAGGGAAGATGTCTCTCAAAAAATCTTCTCCCAGCTCCCTGTCTGCAGGCATGTTCCCTCCAGCTTCAAGAGCAGCATAGATGGGGCTCCCTATTCATGTGAGCAGCTGTTACCTGCTTGAAGCCACGAGTCCTTTGCAGTTCCAGGTGCAATCCAGCTGCCAGTGTGCGTGATGTCTCCACAGCCTGCTGAACCAAGGGCTCCTGGGCAGCTACTGCCTGCTCCAGCACTGCCACACCCTGTGCCAGGTCTCCAGCCTGCATTGGCAGCACCTGTGCAGGATCAGGAGTGCCAAAGGCTCCCTGAGATCATCTCCCAGTTCGGGAGGCAGCACTGGTAAAGCAGGAGGTAGGGATGCCAGCAGGAGATGTAGCTGGGGTGCTGCTCACCTGCCCCAGAGCAGCCACCTGCAAAAGTCTCTCAGCCAGGTCAGCATGTGCCTGTTCCACAGCCGTCAAAGCTCTCTTGGCCTGCACTGCCACCTCTGCCATGCCAGCACCCAGCTCCTCCTGGGCCCTCTGGATTTCCTCATACCTACATGGACAGGACACCACTGTCAGCTGGGGCCCTCTGGTTCCTCAGAGGATGAAGAGGACAACTTGAGACCTGGCCCTGGATATGGACATAGCAGGAAATTTGGGGGGCTTTTCCTGAGACCCCCCAGCACGCAGCACTCCGTCCCTCTGCTTTACAGCACTGCAGTGCAATAGGTTTGAAGGTGTTTAACACACGCCTTGTTGGGCAGGTACCAAATCACCATGACTGATCCTATCACAGAGGAAAGGGGGCACAGTGCCCTGCCAGCCCTCCTTGCTGCCAGCCCCTCACCCGGCCTCCAGCTCACGCTGCACGTCCCGTGTTGAGTTCCCCTCCAGCAGGTTCCTCAGGAGCTCGGAGCTGGCGTTGGAGGCACGCAGGGCTCTCCTGACCACTGCCTCCACCCGTGCCATGGAGTCCTTGTGGCTGCAGGGACAAGGACACCCAAAGAGAGGATATCACCTCCTGGCAAAGGGGTGGGCCCCCTACACCCCCAGCTGGGCTGACAGCCTCCTCTGCCTGTTCAAATCTTACCTCTTGGAAAGAGCCTGAGCCTCCAGTGCCCAGTGGCTCCAGTTTGTGGGCTGCTGTGGGATTTCCTGGGGAATCTCCTTGGAATGAAAACAGCAGCACTGAGACCCTGGCAGGGAGCAGGCACTCCTGGACCCTGCCAGTCCAGCACCTCCCAAAGGACTGGAGCAAGGAAAATATCTCCTCTTGACTCAGCTGCAAGGAGAGCTATACCCACACAGACCCCAGGCTTTCCTGCTCACCCACTCTGCTGATCACATCTCACCCCAATAGTCCTGGGAGTCACATCCCTGTGCCCCCCAGGATCACCATCAATCCCCTCAGCAGCCCAGGGCTGCTGGGATTCCCACCGTGGTAGCCAGGGTGTCTGCAGCATGCAGGATCTCCTGCTGTGCCGACTGCAGCACGGCCCCAATCTCCAACAGCAGGGTGCAGGTCTTGGGGGGTCCGTGGTCAGAGCAGCTGGTGGCCCGGCTGGCATTGCTGAGACGGCCTCGTGCAGTGTTCAGTGCCCCTGCCAGCTGCCCCACCTGTACCAAGAGGGTGGCCCAGGCACCTGTGGGCAGCACAAGCAGCTTGTTGCCCACTGGGATTGCTGGGGGATCCCTGCTTCCCTGTGGGGCTGCCCCACGCCCAAGCCCCTGCCTCACACCTACTAATGAAAGGGGAATACAGTCCTCTGGGTGCTCAGGAGGGACCCAGGAATTCAGCACCCAAAGGGTACCCATGTGTTGGTGTTTAGCTCCCAGTAATGCCCATCGCTGCCTGCTCCAAGACCTCAGTGGTTTGAACATCCCTGCAGTGCTCTGTCTTCCCAAAAAGGCACATCACCTCCACTGCCCTCCCCCAGGTCACATCACACTGAGCCCAGCGCTCACCTGGGACCTCCTTGCACCCACCCAGCGTGTCACAGCACCCTGAGGGAGCAGAGGGCAAAATGGGTGGAAGGAAGAAGAGTCCCCCATACCCCTCAGGAGGTGTGAGCTGGGCAGCCCATCTCCACGGGGTGCATCTCCCAGCATGGCAGACTGGCCTGGGTGGGCATCACAGCCTGGTTTATGCAGCCATTCCTCCATCTCCTGCAGCCTGGCCTTCAGCTGGTCAGCCTGTGGGGACACAGGGGGACAGTGAGGCAGTGCAGGATTGGGGTGCTGTGCCTGCCTCAGCCATGCACAGGCTGTACCTCGTCCTTCACCAGCCTGTAGCAGGCAGGACACTGCTGGCAGCGGGAGCTCAGAGGGTCAAGGAAGAAGTTGGTCTGGCACCGGTCACACTTGTAGCCCACGAAGCCAGGGTGGCAGAGGCAGGTGCTGTTCTCGTGGCACTGCAGGGTGACGGAGCCCAGCGGGGAGCAGTTGCAGGCTGCAGCAGTGGCAGAAAGGCATCACACTGTGGCTGCCAGCCCTGCTTTAGGGACAAAGATGCTGTCCCCATTCCTATTACCTCGGCAGCCCCTGGCAGAGAAGCCAAAGAAGCCGTGCTGGCATCGGTCACATTTCTTCCCTATGACACCTGGTTGGCAGGAGCACTGCCCTGTCAGCACGTGGCACTCGCTGTCCTGTGACCCTGTTGGGTGGCACTCACAGCTGGCATGAAAAGTGGAGGGTCATGAGCAGGAAATCAATGCAGAGTGCAGAGCTGGGAACACGGAGCAACTGCTGTCCCCTGGAACCCCCTGCCATGCCCCACATACCTCTTGCACCCCACAATGGGCTCCAGGCCATAGTAGCCAGGCTGGCACTGCCCACAGGCTCTGCCTGTCACATGAGGGAGGCAGTGGCACTGGCCCGTGCCAGGATCACAGCCCTCCAGCCTCGGGTCTGAGCCGTTGGGGTTGCAATCACAAGCTATGGGAGACAAAATAACTTAAATCCTAGCATGGGGCTGGTGGATAAGACTGTGGGAATGGGGCACTGGGGCAGAGCTCCTGACAAGGTGGAGAGCTGCATTCCCCCATCAACCAGGGCTCCAAGAGAAAGAGCTCCTGCAGACCAGAGTACCTCTGGGGAAGGATGGCAGTGGAGCAAGAGGGCAAAGGGTATTCTGGAACACAAGGGGGTAACCTGGACCATCCATCAGCCCCTAAACCCGCTGGGCATCCCCTTCCACCCTCTGCCTTCACTGCTGGCAGGATTTTGGCTGCAGGTGAGCTCTGCCCGGGGGCTGTACGTACGTGCACACTTCCCAGCAGGGCTGGGAGCCAGCGCGTCCCCGTAGAAGCCCGGCCGACACCTCTCGCAGTGGTCGCCCATGGTGTTGTACAGGCAGCGCAGGCATCGGCCAGACACGGGGTCACAGTTCCCCACGGCATTGAGATCCACGTTCCCGTGACACTGGCAGGGTTCACAGGGCTGCACGGGTCCTCTCTGCCCCAGGGGGTCCCCGAAAAACCCGTCGTCACAGAGCTCACAGCGTTTTCCTGGGGAAGGTGGGAAGGCGGGGAGGATCCAGACGTGCCGAGGCTGCCCGCAGCCCCTGTGCCCACCCACCCCCAGCCTCACCTCTCTGCCCCGGGGGGCAGTGGGTGCAGACCACCTCCCCACTGCTGGGCACCTCGGTGCAGGGCGAGCGGCCGGGGCAGGGGCAGGGCTTGCAGTCATCAGAGCGCCCTTCGAAGGGGTTGCCGTAAAAGCCAGGGCTGCAGCGCTCGCAGGAGGGACCCTCTGTGTTGTGCAAGCACTGGCAGTGCCCTGCGGGGAGGAGAACGGAGCTGAGGGTCTGCGAAAATCCAACCCCGGACAGCAGCTGCGGGAGGGATAGAGAGCCCAGCGCTGAGCGTGGCAAGAGGGATGTGCAGCTCCAGCCGAGGCGTTGCACATCTCCAACCAGCGCTCGGGACATTTTCCCTCCTTGCCCTGTCTTTGGTCAAGGGAGAAGGTTTTGGAGAGAACAGGGAGGCCACAGCGACGCAGAGGCGGAGCTGGCACAGACAGCACCAGCGATGTGTGCGGAGGCTGCCGGCGCCTGCCGTAATCCACAACACATTTCTCAGCGTCGAGGCGCGTCCTTTCCAGCCTGCCTTGGAAAACACAAGCTGCCGGCCCGGCACCCACCGGGGAGCATCTCCTCCAGAGCGAGCCGAGCCGGTGAGTCAGCCTTCCGAAATCGGCTGCGAGGAGGAGAGCGAGGAAGAGGAGGAAGAGTGCTCAAGGAATCCCCCACCTCCAGGCAGATGCTCTGCTTCGCTGGAGAGAGAGGAGTCAGGGGGAGGATTTCCCCCCGTTTTGTGAGGTCGGGTCATACCAGGAAGGCTGCACAGGAGGGGGTGTTATTCCATTTTCCCCACATCCAGGCAGAGACAGACGACGGAAAAGAAAGAAAAAGCGGGTGGCAGGAAGAAGTGGAAAAATAAACGAGAGGAAGTGCGAGGGCTGGCAGCGCCCAGGTCGGAACATCAAAAGCCTGGCCCCATCCCCGGGGACTGTGCAGGCGGCGGCGCCAGCCCCGGCTCTGCGGGATGAGGGCGGGTTTGCAGAGCTGCCACCGTGTTTTCGTGGGCAGGACAGGGGTCTTCCCCGAGCATCCTGCCTCTTCCAGCCCTCTCCACCCCGGCCACATCATTGTTACTCTCCACTGAGGACAACCAGGCACTGAGGGGTTAGGCTGGCAGCACATGAGCTGGCTCCTCTGGTGTCTTCCCTCAAGCCTGGCAGCTCTGTGTTTTCCTGCTTTTTTTCTTGTTTCTCTGCTCAGTTTGCAGATTCCAGAGTTGTGCCCAGTCCTGCTTCTCTCATTGGGAAGTGATGCTGCCTGTGAGACCCAGCCCAGCAAAACCCTCTCTGCTGCCCTGACCCCCGCTACCCCACCCCTCTGAGGACCAGCACTCTTCCCTTCTCTTCCTTAAAGGTTATAAAGCATCATGAAAAATGCTCCTCTAATTATAAACTACCACCATTATTGCACTGCATTAATTATCTCTGTCTTTGCAGTTATGAACCCTGTCCCTAGAACCACCCAAGCAACTCAACTTGCAAATTTTGGGAACCACAGCCTCACCAATGGTTTCCAGCTTCCCTCAGAACAAGCAAAGGCATGGATTTGTCACCCACACAGGGAGCAACAGGTGAGTGGAGGGGCCAGGGAGTGCACACCTGTGAGGGGGTGGCAGTCCCCATGCTGGTTGCAGGTGCAGGGCACGCAGCTGATGAAGGGGCCGCCAAATGGGATCTCCCTCTTGAATCCAGGTGCGCAGGACTGGCAGAACTGCCCGGTGTATCCCATGGGACACGTGCACTCCTCCACCCAGCCTGCCCGTGGGCCTGGCCCGGGGCGAGCAGACGTGAGCTGGACCTCGCTCAGGGACAACCTGCCTGTGAGAGGGGAGAGCAGTGTGGGAACGGGAGGGTGCATCCCCTGCTCCAGACAGGCACAGGAGACTCCAAAATAGGGTCTATATTTAGACATAATAACCTAGAGGTATTCACAGAGAGGAGGCCCAAAACACCCCCTACAATCCCTCTCGTCCTCTAGAGCCTGATGCTGCTTCGATGTCTCCAGCCCCGCCCCAGTGTGGTCACCGTGGGGATGTTTTGTGGAGCCACCCACCTCGCACGGGGCCGCGGCTGACGCGGAGGCGGAGGGCGGTCAGGTTGGAGAGCAGGCGTTGGAAGCTGAAGGCCGAGAGCAAAGGCTCCGCACCCTCCTGTGCCTCATGCAGCCTGTTGGAGAGGGAGCGTGGGAGGCAGGACAGCGCCAGCCTCAGCTGGGTGCTGCAGGACAGCTTGGCTCCTGCTTGGGACCCCACAGTTAAATCCCGAGGGGGCAGACTGGAGCTGAACCTCCAGGTACAGGGCAGCCCAGAAAAATCAGGCACTGAGCCCTAAATTCCACTGAGGCTCCCCAAAATGCCGTGATGGGTACCTGAAGGTGACAGCCTGCTTTCCATGCTGGGGCTGGCTCTTGCTGCTGGACATGGTGATCTTCATCCCCTCACCCTCCAGCAGCAGCTGGACCTGGAGCAGGGGCACCCCGGTTTCTGTTCTTGTCCCATTCTCCACTCCCAGCAGCAGGGACAGGAGCTGCCCATAACTGAGGCGCTGGTCCTGTAGAAACTTCTCTGCAAGGAGAGGGAGGACCAAAGTCTGTAGGACACGGAGGCACCAGCTCTGCCAGGACTGCCAGTGCTGTCCTATTCCCACCACCACCATCAGGAGCCACAGTCACCCTCCGAGAGTGGTGCCAGCTCCAGCCTGCCCTCCTGGGGTCTCCATCCGCTGTTCCAATACCCCCACTGTCTTCTGCTACAGAAACATGCTCAGCTCTGGAATGGAGCCCAGTGCCTCCTGCACCAGTATAGCAGTGGGATGAGAGCACCAGGGGCTCCTCCTGGCAGAGCAGGCCCCCAGAGAAGCCCCACACACAATACCTGGTGCAAGAAAATCCACTGGCTCCTCTCCATCCCACTCAGCGATGATCTCCCGGCCAGCCCAGCGTAGAGGCAGGTCTGAGGTGCCTGGAACTGTGGCAGCCCAGCCCTCCAGCCCTGTGTGACAGGACAGAGTGGCAGGGCACAGCTAAGGAAGCAGTGGGTCCCTGCCAGCACAGCACCAGTGGGGTGCTGCTTTCAGGGGCTCTGAAATACTTCCAGCATTCTCTTGAGTCTTGGAAGGGGCCAGCACTTTGTAACACCCTGCTCCACTTGGGCTCTGTGCTGCCATGCACTGGAGGGTGGCCTTAACCACCCCTCACCTATTTATTTTCTTATGTTTGGAGGAAATTACTATCTTTTAAGCTTTTTCCCCCCTGCCATTCTAATATTACTGTGGGCTGGCAAGCACAGGAAGCCTGAGGAGAAATGCTGGAGAAGCCCAGAAGAAGCGGGGCATAATTAAGTTGGTTTCCTTAAGAAACCAGTTAAACTCCCCCCCACTCCACAGGGTTAATTATTGCTTCCAGCCCTGCAGGACAAACACTTGGAAAGCTCTCAAGTGGCTGTGCTCTGTTATCAAATCATCCCTAATTTATACTTTCATCCAGTATAAGAAAATTCCATCTGATCCCCCCTCCACTATGGGCTGGGGAGTGTTTTGGGGAGTGGGGATTTAGGAGGGTGCCATGGTTGCATCTCTGCTCGGAGACTGCCAAACCAGACCCCAAAGGAGCAGCCCCAAATTGGCTGTGTGAAGGGGTGGAAAAAAAGACTCGGTTTAAAGCCTGGCTCAGTTTCAAGGCCGTGGAAGACATTCCAACAGCACAGCAATTGGCAGCGCGGTTTAAAAGCAATTAAGATCCACCCGTGCCTGGCGCACTCGTATCCATCTGGGAACAGGCGAGGCAGAGCGGGGCGCCTGCCGTGGGTGCCCGTCCCTGCGGTGTCCCCGCAGCGGGGCTGCACACGCCGGGATGCGCGGCAGATGGCAGGGTTTCCCCAGCCTCCCGCATGCATCCAGCCCTGCCAGCAGCCGGGCAAAAGCATCCCATCCCGCCCTGCCCCGCCGCGCTGTCACATCCCAGCCCAGCATGGGGAGAGAAGGGAATAATTGGGAAAGCTCCCAGCAGGCTCCATCCTATTATTTTTTATCTTTCTGAGCTGATTTTTAGCGCTCCTGCAGTCACTAGTGTGGTGGAATATCCATGCCTGGCCCCACAGCCCTCTCTTTCTGAGCCATGTACAGCCCCAGGAGCAGGTTGGCATGGAGGGATGCCACGGGGAGTCACGGACAGCCTGTCCCCGTGGAGCTGCGGGCAGAGGCAGAGGCTTAACAGTAAAACAAGGGCAAGTCAGAGAAAACTCTCTCCACCCATCACCACCAGTTAGCTCCAAGGGAGGATGCTCAGCCCCAAAGAGGGACACTCAGCCACATCCTTCTCAAACATTTTTTGGCTGAAATTGGCAGAGCAGTGCCCTCCGTTTCACCGGGGGCTGGGAGGGGGTTGTTACCTTGGCTGAAGTCGGAGCGGATGTGAGTCTCCTCGTAGCCATCTGCCGCCCTGCAGGCGCTGGAGTGGCCGTAACAGAAGCAGCTGGTGCAGCCGATGGGGTTGTGGGGCTGCAGGTTAAACCAGCCCGGCTGGCACCTGGACACAGGGAGGAAACGGGAGCATGTGGCACAGGGCAGGCAGAGCAGTATCTATGTGTGGGACACTGGTGACAGCTCCCTGTGAGTCCTCCCAGTGGCCCAGAGGAATGCAGACCCCAGCCTCGCCATCAAGTCCAAGACTGGAAAGGGACAGTGTTCCTGTCCCCACGCCGGGGCCACGGTGCTTACCTGTTGCACAGGTGCCCCTCCACCCTCTCCTTGCAGGTGCAGTGCCCCGTGTTGGGGTCGCAGGTGCCCACGCTGCCCGCGGGGTCACAGGTGCAGGGTCTGGATGGGGTAAGATAAAGGCAGGAGGTGAGCCCCGGTGCCATCCCGCTGCTCCTGCCCAGGGCCGGGCTCCTCCTCACCTGCAGCCGCCTTCGCTGAGGCTGTGGTAGCCGTCCTTGCAGCGCTCACACTTCCAGCCCGTCACGTTGGCTTTGCAGACGCAGGTCCCCGAATTGTCGCACTGGGGCTGCAGGGAGCCTGTGGGGACCCCGGCCAGCCCTGAGGCTCAACCCCAGCCGGGGAGAGACACAGGACGGGGAAGATGGGGAAACCCCGAGCAAGAGGGAATCCACCAAAACCATCCCTCCCAGCAAACTCCAGCTGGAGTTCTGCAGCCGGAGCCCGGCTGGACACAGCCCCACGCACCTGCGGGGTGGCAGTGGCAGGGCTGGCAGGCTCCCTGCGGCTCCCAGCGGTAATAGTTCTGCCTGCAGCTCTCGCAGTGCGGCCCGGCCGTGTTGTCGCGGCAGTTGCGGCAGTGTCCCCCGTGCCCGCTGCGCCGGAACAGCTCCCGGTCGTAGAAACACTCCTCGGAGCGGCCGCTGCAGTTACACGCTGGGGGAGAGGCGGGAGGGCCGGTGAGCACCTGGCGGGCACCGGAGGTTACGGCAACCTCCTGTGGGGTCGGATGAGCCAGAGGGACCCCTTGGCTCAGCAGCGAGAGCTTTCGGCGGTGCCTCCGCCTGTGAGAGCAGAGGCGGGTGCAGCACCGTGCACGGAGCAGATGGGGTAAAGGGAATGGGAATACTCGGGATGCTGCTATGAAGGGGAGCTCTGAGGTACAAATCCTCCCTCTCTCCCAAAATGGAGCAGGTGCAGGAAGGGCAGGAGGTGCCAGATGAGCTGATGCAGCACCAGCGCAGCCCATCAGGGCCAGCCCGGGAGATACTCACGGAGGCACTCGTTGGCAGCCTCGGCCGTGCCGCGGGCCCAGGGCCGGTCCTGGTAGAAGGTCTGGCAGCGCTCGCAGTCGGTGCCGGCCGTGTGGTGCTGGCACACACACACCAGCTGCCCGGCCTCGTCCGGCGCACACTCCCTGGCGTGGCCATTGCATTTGCACCTGCGGCGAGACCCCGGCGCGGGGGAGCGGCTCTGAGCACCGGCGGGAGCAGCAGCAGCAGCGGCGGCGGGACGGTGCCCGGGCTGTGCAGTGTGTGACCCTGCTGCTGGGCTGGCTGTGGGGTGAGAGCAGCTGGCCTTGAGGCCGCCCGTCGTGTCTCCGAGGCTCTCCCAGCCTGGCCAGTCGGGAGGTCACACGCCGAGGGTGGCCCGTGCTAACCAGCTCCAGCTGCTGACCCCGGAGGGGGCACAATAGCTACAGGTCTGCCGGCCGGCTGGGAGCTGTCCCACCCCACTGCCTGCGGCAGGCAGTGCTCTCAGGAAGGGGAAAATTTTCCACTTCTCCCTGCTGGGAAGGGCCTGTGCAGCACAGCCCACGGGCAGCACCAAGTGGGTGCCACCTGCATCTCTATCCCACATCTGCTGGCTTTCCTGCTGGCAGCTGTTCCAGATTTTCTGCCTGTCGCCCATGCTGACTCCAAGCTCCTCCAGCAGCCTCTGCAGCTTCATGTCATCTTTCCGCTAGAACCCCAGGACTCCCCTTTAGCAGTTCCAAGGGACCAGCAGGGTCACAAAAGGAGCAACATAAGCACCCCTGTCACTAAAAGCCATTGGGCTGGGAGGGAACAAAGCAGATCCAGATGGTGGCACATGGAGGGCTAGCAGGGAAAAGACATCCTTTCTGCACAGCTGGGAGATCTCCAGGTTTAATCACCCATCTCTGTGGTTCCAGCTGTAGTTTACACATGGAGGAAGCCACATCTAAGCAATTTGCCCCAAAAATCACAATTCAGACAAGACTGAGATGGGGAGCAGTTGCCCCAGTCCCACAGCCCCAGGAAGGTCCCCATACTTCTGCCTGGCTGTCCCTCACCTGCCACCAACAGAGAAGTCAGATATGGCGTAGTAGTACGACTGCAACACCTTGGGGTCCTTGAAGATGTCATCCCCAAATGTGTTGAGCCGGTTCAAGGAGATGAGCAGGTCAGTGACTGTCACCCACTCCTGCAGGTGACATGGGGAAGGTCCTTGGTGAAAAGCCCTGGGCCACCAGCTCCCACCCCAACCGGGACACATCCTGCAGCTTTTCAAGCAGTGATGCAGCACATTTTACCCCGAGTGGCTGCAATAATGCCCTTGCTCCCAAATCTCCAGACATCACTCCCCTTTCCACCCAGGTGGCACCTGCAGCGCGGGGCTTCCATCAAAATTGTAGGCGCTGGGCCGTCCCTCCAGGGTGGAGAAGGCCACGTTGCCTCCGCTCAGCGGGGAGATGTCGCTGAACTCGTCGCTGCAGAAAGCCACCTGCTCGTCCTCGCCCGGCCGCAGGTACTGCCGCGGCCGCTTCCCGTAGGTCTTGAGGCAGGAGGCGCTGTAGAACTGGAAGGGCACCCAGGGCCCCTCGGCGCGGCTGCGCTTGTAGATGGCGAAGCTCTCGGGGCGGCTGGTGTGGAACTTCAGCCGCACGTAGGTGATCTCGTAGGCTTTGCCTGGGGACAGACCCACCGTGCTGCGACCCTCTGCCGGCCCCCCGATGGGCACTGCAGCCTGAATTATCCCAACAGCATCCCACAGCACCCGACACAGATAAACACAGACAAATCACCACCCAGCTGCCCTTAACCAGCTCCTCCTTGGTGCAGCCCAAACCCTGCCCAGACCCAAACTGGCTCTTGCCCCAGTGTAGGGCCCACTCCTTGTGTGGGTGCACTGGGTGAAGATCAGTTCCAAATCCAGGCCCTACCCAGCAGCTGTGGGGGAGAGTTAGGCCCACAGCCCTGAAAGCATCCCCAGGCCTGTGGTGCTTTAGGGATGGAGAGTTGGAAAGGGTCAAGGCCAATCCCTTCCCAAGGAGCTGCATGCCAGGACCCGGCATCACTTCCATCTTTGCTGGGATGAAGACAAAGAAAGGCCACCAATCCCTGGGGTGCCCGGCAAGCTCTGAAAAAGCTTGAAAGAATTAGCAGAAAGGAAAAGAGAAAACACCAAAGTGAACATCAGACCCACTTAATTGCCAGAGATGAAGGACCAGCTCAAAGCCCGGATTGCTTCATAACAGCACCACTCCTGACAGCACAAAACAATTAGCTGCAAGGTTTTGGCTTTATTTGAAAAGATAATGAGTTGGGAATGTTAGAGGGGTTATTCCGGGACTAGGAAAACAAGCCTTTAATTGGGCCCATATGAATACTGTCGCGTATGTGCTGCGACTTTGCTGCGAGGGAGCCGAGGCAGCCGGCTACCAGCGCTGGGAAAAGCAGCTGCATCCCATCAGGGATGCGGGAGGAGCCCGGCAGAGCGCCTGCACAGGGGGACAGACCCACTCCTAGCCCACCCGGAGGTGATGAGGGCCAAGAAGGGGCTGCAGCTGGGCTGTCCCACCCTCGCCTTGTGCCTCTCCCGTCCCTCTGGGACCGCTCCAGGCTGGTGACAGCGGGGGTGCCCCTGTTGTGCACCCCGCGCAGGGGGGACGCCTGGCAGGCGCCGGTTCCCAGACAGCGCGGTCCCGAGGGGGTTCTCTACCAAAACAGCGAGGTCGGGGCCGTCACCTCCCGGAGCAGTTTCCTCTGGGAGAGGAAGGGAACGCAGTGCTGTGTCAATAAACCGCCCCTGCCCCAAGTGGCCCCACGCGAGGGGAGGGGACGGCCATGCTGGGGGAGCCCCATTTTGGGTGGAGGAGATTCACTTTCCTGAGGAATTTTTATGAGAGGAGAAATTTGGCTGATTAAAAAGCATGTCTGAGAATTTTCATGTGCTCTCCCCAGACAGGCTTTTAAATCAGCCAATTTCTCCTAAGGAAATAAAAAATATTCAGGAAATAACCCAGGCTCATGGTCTCCTCTTTGCTGCTCATGGGTGACATGTCCTAAAGCCAGATGCGCTGCAGGACAGTGATGCTGGGAAGGGTGAAGGGGCAGCATCAGGACCCCTGGGTGCTCTCTCAGCTGTGCTGCACCTGCCTCCCCCTGAGCCCAAACTGCTTGTGCTGCTCTGGGGCTCCAAGAAGAGAATTCTGCAGAGGAGAAAAGGAACATGTGGGACAGTCATGTCACCTACATGTCCTGTCATCTGTGGTCCCTGCCAAACCTCAGCCCGGGCTCTCGTCCCACAGGAAAATCAGAGTCACAGACAGAGATAGTGCCTGATCTAGACACTCCAAAACGAGCCATTGGCATTCAGATTGCTTCCTGAGGAGCCCTGGTGTCTGTTGCCTTTGCAAGCCGCGGATATTTTGGGTTCCTTCCTGACGTCTGACAGGGCCAATGCAAGAGCTGTGGACGCTTGGGACGATCGACCAGCTGCAAGCCCAGTGCACCATAACAGCATGGCTGGGACCTCATCAGGAGGAGAGATTTAAAGGAGCATAATCTAATTAATGCCAATCAACAACATGCAGGTAAACACGGGTCTTGTCCAAGTCATCCCATGTCTTATTTAATAAGCTCCCCAGGTAACCACGCTGAGAGCATACAAGAGGTGTGACTGAGCAAGACAGGCAGGCTAGGGGGACACATTACACGGGATGAAACACCCAATTACTCTGGAGCTGGAGCTCAGGAACAAGGATTCAGCCCAGGCTGCATTCCAGGGGCCAGTTGGGCTTTTCCTGCTTAACCCAAGTGAAAACACTAATGCAGCAACAAAGATGTCTATGGCTGGGACAAAACCAGGGCCTGGTAACTGTGGGAAAGGTCAGACAATGGTGTGCCAAGCACCAAGATGGGACTTTTTAGCATGGCAAGATACAGGAGCCATGCAGGAAAAAGGGTACAACTACAGAGGATGCTCCAGCTCACGAAGGGCTGTAGGGACAGGCTGAAAGATGAGCTCGGTGCAATGCTTTAGCCTCGGCTGTGTCAACAGAGACAGACACAGCAGGGCAGTCACAGGGACTGGGCTCCGAAGGAAACCGTGGTGTGGGGTCCAAGAAGGACCACAAAGGAGCAAGGGAAGAGCTGCAAAGACAGAGAATGGGAAGGAAGCCCGGGGGCTTGCAGAGCCCGCACATGTCGCTGTGCCGAGCTGGGACTGGTGGCCACAAAGTCGCCCGGCAGCTGCTGGCTCAGCCACACAGGCAGCGTTCAGGTGGTCTCTGCCCCGGCTCACCCACGAATGCATTCGGGACAATCTGGCAGCCTGTGTTAGGTGGACAAGAGGCCGGCAAATCCGCTCTGTCAGGGCTGGCAGGAGCAGGGGCTGAGGACAGCAGAGTCCTCCGGCACCGCTCTTCGTGCCCGGCGGGGATCCCAGCCCAGCCCGGGGACAGGACCAGATGTCCGCCCGCTCGCAGGGGGCTGGGAAAGCAGCGACCTCCACCCAGCCAGGCAGCTCCCCCCTCACTGCCGGGGCAGGCACAGACCCTCCATCGTCACCCCGACCACGCTGGGTCCCACCAGCGCTGCTCAGTGCCACCCCGACACTCAGCTGTCCCCTCGCCACGCTCGGCTGTCCCCTCGCCAGCTCCAGCCGCAGCCCCTCCACTACCCGCCTTCGGCATGCAGATGGCAGGAGACTGCAGAGAATGAAGATTTTACAGCTCTGGCCAACAGCCAGGAGAGTTTAGATGGCAGGAAAACGTTATAAAACCTTTTTAAAATGCCAGGCATGCCCCTTGGGTTTAAGTACCCTCCAAGTGGGCGGCTTGCACGGTATTTAAAACACAGAGGGTCGGATACCAGCTGGGGAAACCTACTGGGGTTGCACGGTGTGTCTGGAGCTCGGCACCCTGAGACATACCAGGCACCCTGAGCAACGCACGGGGGTGAAACAGGAGGGGCTTGGCACCCATGGCAGTCACCCTGCCTGGGCAGGGCTCTCCCGGGGTAGGAACCATCTGCCTCCTGCTCCGCAGGCTTCCAAAATCAGTAAAAGGCAGCCTGGGGTGAAGAGGAGAGCACTCAGGGCATGGCTGGCTGGGAAGCAGCACAGACAGGCGCAGCTTCTGGCATCCTGGGGCTCGGCTGACGGACAGGGCAGACCCTCCCCGAGTCCTTTCAGGGCTTTGCAGAGGGCAGCTCCCACCGTACACCTCCTAAAAAGCCCCGGCGAGGGTCCTGTCCTTAATCCGGCACTTGCAGCAGGAGCTACAGGATGCAGGAGCATCCACCCCCCATCTCTGCACCCTGATCTCCACGCACCCACCGCCGGGGCCCTCCACCGACACCGCCGGGGCTCCTGCTGGCACTTACCCAGGTGCAGGGTGATGTTGACAGAGTTGGGGTACTGGATGCCGAAGGCCATGGACTGGCTCTGCCACCAGGTGCTCTCCTCCTGGCTGTGGAAGTCGGTGAGGAGCGAGGCGTTGTGGTGGTGCCGGGGGTCGGTGGCGTCGCAGCGGTGGCACAGGGCGCTGGCGTGGTGGGCACCCATGTGCAGGCAATAGTCCTCCGGGGGCGACCCGCACGTGTTGGTGGCCCGGACGGCCCGGCCGAAGGCGGCGTTCTCGAAGACGGGCATGCAGCGGCGGGGCTGCCCCCGGGGCGCCCAGCAGGCGGACGAGCCCCCCGCCGCCAGCGCCAGCCCCAGCAGGGCCAGCAGGCAGAGCCCGGGAGGCCGTGCCATACCGCGGCTTTCCTGGCAGCACTCTGAGATGGCAGGGAGGCAGCAGGCGGGACGGGATGGGATGGGACGGGGTGGGATGGGATGGGACGGGTCCCCCTACCCGGCACCTCCTCTCGCTCCGAGGTCCATCTTGTGGAAGCTGCTGGGAATGTCGAAATATTCGTATGTGAGGCACAGCAGTGGAGTTTGGGATCCCCGCAGGACATCCTAGTCCCCAGGCTGTGGGGATGGGACCATCCAGTGCTCCATCCCCAAAACATCTCCGTTGGTTGACGATTTGCATCTTCAGCTGCGTGGATGTAGCTGAGCTCCTCCATTTCTCAGCCCTGGGAAGGAGCTTGTGGTGATACATAGCTCACATGAGGATTTTTCCTTCAATCGGTGGGGGGTCACCACTTTTCTTGCAGACCCAAAATCAAGAGGGGATTAGGGAAAGGCTTTGAAACAGATTCAGCACCTTCTTCTCCCCGCACTGATTTATGGGGCATTGACTGCTCTTCCACTTACACCATCCTGCCTGGGTTGTGGGCCTGTGACACCCCAGTGCCTCCACACCAGCACCCTCAAGTGGGGAACCCATCCCTGCCTCTTGCCATGAGCCAGCCCAGTCCCTTGTCCCCGAGTGAGGGCACATTCCTGTGGAGGCTTCTCCACAGGGTGGCAAAACCAGATCATCCCCAGACTTCATTAGCAGCACTCAGCTAACGCTAATTACAGTCTATGCCAGGAGAATCCCTCTGGGGGACCATGGCACTCTCCAGATTTGACCCATGGGGGCAAGAGGGTGACAGCAAACAGGGAGAGAGGCAGCCTGGCACGGTGCCATGCCCCAGGGCAAACCCTGGCCCACACTCCACAGGGCTGTATTTGCAAAAGTGGGATGCACAGGGGAGCTCTGCCTCTGACCCCCACACCACTTCACTGAGCTGCCCACAGGAGCTCTGGAAACTTAGTACTCATTTATAATTTAAGCTCCCTTCCTCCCCTTCCCTTCTACTCTTATTTATTTTATTCTCCTTCCCCATACACACTGCGGGAGAAAGCACCAGAGGGGAGCTGTGAATCAGAGTCCTGGGCAGCGGCTCCCGCAGCAGCGCCGTTTCAAAGCCCCATTATCATATATTGACCCAGGCTCTGACAGCCAGAGCCAGCTCCTCTGGGAAGGGTGAATTTCCCAGCATCGGGGAGCTGTGCAGCAGCTGCCTGGGAGTGGGCGGCCAGTGGGAAACCCACTGTCAACCTCCAGGGAGAAAGAGAAGGGTTTTCAGCTCAATAATTGCCCTGCACCTTTCCACCACCAGTTTTAAGGGGATTTGCAGCCTGCAGAGATGAGGTTTTCCAGGTGTTTTGCTTTTCCCGTGGTGCTGAGGCTGTAAGCTCTGGACAGGAGATAGAATCATAAAATACTCTGAGTTGGAAGGGGCCCAAAAGGATCACTGAGATCACTGAACCCAGCTCTTAAGTGAATGACCCACATGGAGTTTGAGCCCATAACCCTGGCACTATTAACACTGTGCTCTAACCAAATCTTTTGTGTCATGGGTTTGCCTCCTCCCCCTTGGGATGCAACACACATCCACAAGAGGATTTCCCTGCTACAGAGGGGTCCGTGTTAGACAGCAGTGAGACCACACAGCCAGGGCTCAGGGCAAAGCTGATGAGTGTCCCAATGTCACCTGCTCCTCCAGCACAGCCCACTGGGCGTGGCAGGATGGCCACAGGGCCAGAGCTTGATGGGAATTGGTGATGGCACTGCTGTGCTCAACAGTGGGGCTGCTGCAGCTGGAGTGGGAATTGCACATTCCCAGATGGTTTCAGCTGTACCCCAGACTGGATGAGTCCCTCAGCAGGCTGCTGGGCACAAGTTTGCCCCTTGCCCAAGGAGATGATCTACACTTGCTGTGGTCCACTGGTAACAAAGCCCAGCCTCACCTGAAGTCCTCTGTACCTGGAGAGACTTCACCCACTGCTCCAGAACTTTGGTCCAAGCACTTTGGGGATGTGGTGACCAAGGCTGTGATGACACCAACAAGTCCAGGAGCCGCCTTCTGCCCCAACACAGACCTGGAGCCCTGCAAGGGTTAAAAGCCGTGGAGGCGGAGAGGAGAAAATGTTCTTCTGATTTGCTTAATGAACGTTAATTAAGAAGACAGAAGATAGCAGATTCCTTCAGGGTAGAGATGAAAGGCCCGTTAATTAAATCTGGAGAGCGAGGAACAGGGCCAACAGATCCTCCTCCTGATCAGACCTGACAAGGCAGGCACGGGGCAGCAGCGAGGTGTGCCAGATCCCACAGCCCCTCGTGTCCCTCAGCCCAGCTCCAGGCTGGCAGCACGGCCAGGTTTTGACAGGGAGTGTGGGACTGGGTGCCACTTAGCTGCCTCCAGCACCCATGAGGCTGAGGGTGGCCTCATCCATCCCCCGGGGCTGGGGTGAGAGCTGGGTCACTGCCCCTGGCTCCACTGCATTCCTGTGAGATGGACACCCCTTAGTTTCCAGGACCTTATCCTGAAAGGATGAGCTGACCTTGCTGGAGGAAGGGGAAGACAGGATGGCAGCTCCATCCTGGGGAAGAGGAAGAGAAGGTTTGGTCACCCAGCTTGGTGGTCCCACCACCCACAGGAGCTGACCGCAGGTTAATTGGGAGAGGGTCAGAAAGGCACTGACCACCACCTTGTGCCGTGGAGGGACAAGCCTCTGGGATGGCCCCTGCCCGTGTTTCAGCACACACACTGCCTCACCTTCCTGGAGCAGGCAGCTCCTACCACCAGTGATTTGCCAAAAATGGCTTTTCTGCCTGGAGCTGAGACCTGGAGGCTGTGGCACAGTAACAGGATTCTGCTGGCATCCTGCTGCCTCCATGCTCTCCTCCAGCTTTCAGCACAGGCTTATTTTTAAAAGCAAAGCAGTGTGGCATCCCAAATCACAGCCCAAAACCACAGCCCTACCTGGCCCTCCTTGACACTGCGGCTGGTTCCCCCTCCCACTCCATCCCTCGCCCTGGGACTGGAGCAGGGGTTGGAGGCAGGTTGGGCTGCAGGATGCCAGGAGCATTTCAATGAGCACAGACAACGCTCTGCTGCTCTCCCGGCACACACAGCCCTGTGAGGGGGGACAGCTGGGGTGGCAGGGTGCCCTTTGTCACCAACAGCAGCTCCTTGGGCAGAAAAGAGGAGGGGGAAGCTGCCAGCACACCCCCCAACTCTGCTGACCACAGAGTGAAGACCCCATCTTCAGCCTAGCGGAAAACTGAACATGCAGAGTAAATAATGGCTGGAGCATCTCTCGCGTGCACTGGCTTATTTTGTAAACCTGAACTTTGCAAAATGTCACAAAATGGAGAAACGAGAGGTCTGGGATGAGTAAATCTCTATTAGAAATTCCCTGGGATGGCAGCAGTGATGTTCTCGCTCGATGATGGCACATTACAGCCCAGCCCGGCTCGGGGAGCGGGGTCATGCGTGGCGCTGATTGCAGAAAGTATTTAATTAACACTGCCGTAAATGCAGCGCTGGAGGTGCCAGGCAGACCGCGGCGGGGCACGGCGCTGCTGAGCTGCGGGAAGTTTTGCCAAGGCAGACGGGAGAAGATGAGGGAGGGCAGAGAAAATCCAGTGGGTTTTGCTCCCTGCTTGGCCACAGCCCTTGGGGGTCCTCCGGAGGCAAGGGGAGGACGGGGCAGTGACACTGTCAGGATGTCCCCCTGAGCAAGGAGGCTTCACATCCTTCACCAGAGGAGTGGGGGAACCCCATAATGGGGAAAGGAGCTCTCTCCCAAAGCAATTGTCAGCACACACATCACCCTCCTCTTCCCTGATGCACAAATGTTTTAAAGTCACCTTTTCAGAGACAATCATCCCCAAATTCTCTCAATACCTGGCAGACACTGAAAACAGGAACATCTCAGCTTCACTCGTGCATGACCACAAGCTCATCATCTCACTGACGAGCTGAACTGCTTCAGCTCTGACCCAGCTCAAGGACACAGGGTGACAGCCAAGCCATCCCTGTCCCCAGGACACACATTTCACCCACGGCTTTGGGCTCAGGAGGTCGGGGACCACGACAGGAGGAAGCACCAGGTCAGCGCAGGACCAGCCGGTTCCAGGCACAGCCAAAAAGGACCTCTCCTTGCCTGAGCTCATCAGCAGCTTAATGACACTGGCTAAAAAGCTTCAGAGTCCCTAATCACTCATCATATTACGGCTGCTCACAAGTGAGGCCAACCAGTACAAACCTCCTCGAAGCCTTTCTAATTAACGAGCAGGGGCTTAGGCTCTCCCAGCCCAAAGGCAGCATCTCAGATAAAACCAGCAGCCTCCTGCCAACCCCAGCCCCCTTGATAAACCCCTTTAATGGGCTTGTCAGCATCACCTGAGGCCAACCCATTGGCTAACAAGGCACATCTGTCCATCTGTCCCTCCCTGCCTCAGTGCTGTGGGTGGGGAGATGTCCATCTGCCCGCCCATCCATCCATCCATCCATCCATCCATCCATCCATCCATCCATCCATCCACCCATCCACCCATCCATCCATCCATCCATCCATCCATCCATCCATCCATCCATCCATCCATCCATCCNCCATCCATCCATCCCCACCATGGCAGGAGTCATGGGATGTTCCTGCCATGGCTGCCCCTCACACTCTGCTGGATCCCTGGACATGTCCCCTGCCTACCCCAGCCACGAGGTGCCTGGATTTCCCCTTCCCTGGGAGGGTGGGTGACAGCTGAGCAGCAGCAGATGCCACCAGATGGTCACCACAAGGACAGACCCCGCTAAACTGGTAACTGGGAGGACACTGGAACCCCTCATTTGCTAAGTGACTCCCTGTACTGTCCCAAGGGCAGCAAGCTCAGGATGTGGCACTGAGCTGCTGCCCACGAAGCCTCCAGGACCTTTGCAGCACTGGAACACCCACACTGGCACTGCCACAAAAGTTTGTGGCCACAGTCACAGCCTGGCTTGTCCCCTGAGAGTGGCTGAGCACCCACACCTCATCACAGGGATGGTTTCTCAGGGAGCTTTGGGAAATCAGGCTTGGAAAGCACTTAAGAACTTTTTGAGCCTGCTTCTCCCCAGCCCCCCAGAGCCCGTGGCTGTGATGAGTGGTGAGTGCTCAGCCCCTCTGCTGGGGGCTGCCCCCCCCCTCCCTCCCTCTCCCATCAATCAGAGGTGCCCCAGTATGCTCTGTGACAAACATAAGTTGTTGTGATACCTTTGACTTTAAAGTAGGAGAAATAACTCCTCTGTAACGTGATCTACCGTGTCTTTATATTCCCCGGATCGGGGCTGGGGCTCTGATCTAATATTCTCACAGAAACTGGTGCCCTCATCCCATTACCACGGGGATTTGGGTGCAGGCAGCACCAACTCCACAGCATGGGAATGAGCCCCTGGCACAGGAATGAGCCCCACGGGGGACCAGACCCACGGTGACCTCACAGGGGTCACCCCAAAACTGCTGCAGGGGGTCCCGAGTTGATGTGGCACTCTCAGATAGGGGCCGTGCCAAGGACTGGGTTAGACTGGGAAGCCCTGGTGGGAACTGGGGGAGCAAAGAGAAAGGCAAAGCCTCGCTCCAGGCGGCAGCAGGGAGCTCTGTGGGAAACATCCCTGGAGATTTCCACTTACCACGGGAATAAAATCCTTCTGTTTCGAACTGGAATGCCTGCTGCTCTGCATCCCCCTCCAGCCACGGAGGCTGGATGCTCCCTGGTAATCCTGCATCATTTATTTTCATTGGCTGACAGAAAAAAGTGCCGTCAGAAAAGCGATGTTAGCTATGCTGGCTGGCATAGAAAATGTTGCTTTAATTGTATTTTATTTGGCAATAAGAAAAGAGAAGCAAGAACAAACCCTCGAGATATCCCCTCTCTCCCCCCATTTAAAATTTCAATTTGGTAATTTTATGACAATGTTTCTGATAAAACCCAACAAAGCACATTAAAGTGAGAGAAGTGATTTATCCTTTTCAGTGGCACATGATCTTTGGACACATTTCCCAATCTCTATATATTAAGACAGTTAAAAAAAAAAAAAAGCCAAACAAACTTGTTTGTTTTTTTTTTCATGTCAGATATTATTTTTCAACCATAAACCCCACTATTTTTTTTCAATGCTGGTCTCCTGCTTTCTGATCTCTAAAGGCAAAACCAGGGGAGTATTGGACATCCCATCTGAAAAAACCATCAGGGAGCAGCTCCACTTCCTTCAGCCCAGGCTATCACACCATGTCCCTGTGATTTTACACTTTCAAGGCCATTTTCCTTGAAAATTTCCCTTCCATCCCATCCTCAAAGAAACTGTGTCATTGATCTACTGCTGAAATTGGAGGAAGAGTCTGGCTCGTGCTCAGCCTCTCCTGGTGCTGATGCCAGCTGGGAGCTGCATGGGCTGGCCAGGATTTGGGGGTTCCCTGACCTTTTCCTGGCACCTCCACAAGCCAGGAGGATAAAACCTTCAAAACTGACATGACATTTAGAAACCAAACCACCAACACACAAACCTGAGGGTTCCTCTGTGCCACCTGCAATCAAACACTCTGAGTCTTGGCTAACCAGCCCGGCTCGGCTCTCCCACCAGCCGAGCATCCTGAGCTTCCTTCCAGCATCCTGCAGATTTACTTGCTGCATAAATCCCCGCTCCCACCCAGCGTGGCAGCGACGCCTTCAAAGCACCGGGTGTTCCACACAGCGTGGGGGGGGCTTGGGAAGGGGTTAATGGGTGGGCACAGGCAGTGCTGGGGAGTTGCTAGGAGACTTGGGGCTTTGGGATGCTGGATGTGATGCTCAGCCAATGGAGGAGGCCTCTGAGGAGTAAATCTGCTAATTTGGGCATCGTTGACTGCCGGGGCTAGGGGTGGATGTGGGTGCTGAGCGGAGCTGACCCTGACCCCCTCCTCCCAGCCCCACATTGATGCTTTCCCATCCTGCTCCTGTGGTTTCAATTAAACCGCTGAATTAATCTCTCGCAATAAACTCAGCTGCTATTGTAGTTTGCTTTGGGATTCATCATCACTTTTGCAGCAAACACAGCAATTAAACAGAGAGGTCTTGGTAGCTCAGGAGGGAAAGCTGGGCTCCCCCAGGCTGATGTTTGGGATTGGGGTACCCAGGGCCCCCCCAGGATTAGTTTTCACCAGCCCAAAGCCCTTTCTGGGGGCTGCTGAGAGCGAGGGAGCTGGAGGAGGCACCACTGCCCCCCCTCACCTGCATATGCTCCTCCAGATGGCCCAGGCTGCTGCTCTCCATGTGGGAAAAGGTTTTAAATTAAAATCTTCCCTGTGTTTTTTGGCGATTTTTGGCTGGGTTTCTTTCACCTCACTTTCCAGCTCTCCGGCCCATTTGCCATCATTAAGTGTGGATGGAGTGGCAGCACTCTGGAGCTGGGTGGGCACAGGTGGGGTTCCAGCCAGAGCCCAGACCCACAGAGGCAGCTGTGCACCCCACAATGAGCCCCTCTCAGGCTGGGGTCAGCCCTGGCTCTCCACAGCCCTCCCTGGCTGTCGGGAAATTGAGCTGATCCTTTGGGGATCCCTGCTGAGCCCCCCAACCCGCCCCTGTCACTGGCACCAATGTCTCCCCTGTCACCATCCCCTGCCCTGCCAAAAGGGCAGGAGGGCTCCTTCAGAAGCCCAGTGCTCCGGATATCCATCCCAGTGGGATCTGACCTGGCTCTGCTCCAAACCAGAGCCTTTCCCCACCAATCAGCTGCTCGTGGTGACCCTTTCCCCAAGGGTATCACCCCTGGATTTGCAGAGATGGGATGGGATAGGATGGGATGGGATGGGATGGGATGGGATGGGATGGGATGGGATGGATGCAGCTTTCCTGCTATCCACAAGCCTGACAGAGGAGCAATGCCCACACCGGGGCAGGATCTGGCCCCTCCAGGGACTCTGGGATGCCAACTTCTCACAGAAACAGAGGATTACAGCACATCAGCTCCAATCAATACTCTGCCGTGGCAGAAAGCAAAGGGAAAAGAGGAACAAAAAGAGGTTTCTCATTTGTGTGGGATTTGGGGCTTTTGTTGTGTTTGGAGGGAGGAGGAAAAGAAAAGCTTGAGAAAGGGCTGAGAAGGAAGAGCTGGGGAGGACAGAGCAGCACCCACCCCTTTGGGACACTGCTGCAGGGTGAGACTCTCTGGGGTGCAAAGGAGAGCATGTGGGGTTGGAGTGGGGATGGAGTGGGGATGGGATAGGTACAGGGTGGGCGTGGGGTGCTCCATCTCCACTTGGTTCTGTTCTTTCCTCCCCAGACCAGGGCATCTGCAGCAAATCCCTCCCTGCTCTGGCCTCCCTAGAGGGGTAAAAGTGGAAGAGAGGGTTTGGCAGAAGAGAGGAGAAAAGATGCTCAGCCCCTGGTGTGGTCCTGCTGAGACACACCCAAAGTACAACCAGGCTTGGGGATGCCCTAGACAAAATGGGGGCGTTAAAGGAGGGTTTTTGGAAGCCCAGAAACCTTGCAGGGAGAAGAGCAGAAGTGATGCCACTGACCCCAAGCGGGCTGCAGCCCAAGACCTCCTTGTGGGTGGCTTGTCTCATTGTCTGAGCCATCGATTCCTCCCGTGGAAGAAAAAGCCCCTGGCACAGCGAGCGGTGTCACCCAGCGATGGACAGAGCACTCAGCTCTTGGGAGGGCGACGCCTTCCCCGGCAGCCAGAACGGCCCTTCCTGCTGAACGAGGGGGCCAGGGGAGCCTGCACAGGGCAGTGCTGGGAGCAGGAGCTGGGCACACCGTGGGCTGCCCTGCTCCTATGCAGGGACCCCCACAGCAGCCAAAATCCCAGCAGGGAGAGCACCCAGCGGGGCCCCGGGCTGGCTTTTGTCACTGCAGGTCAGTGGCCCGGTGAAGGACCAGCGAAGGACCATCCGGGCACCGCAGCGCTCTCCCCACGGCTGCTTGGGATGAGGCTCACGCGTCTCCTCTGCATTCTGCGCTCTCGCCGGCGCGGGGACGGAGAGCTTTGAAGGAGCTGCCCTTTCATTATTAATATGGTGATGATGTCTGACGCCGCGCGTGTGCAGCGGCGGCTCTGCCTCCCGTGGCTCCCTGCCAAGGAAAGCACACGCCGTTCCTGGGGGAGGGCTCGGTGTCCCCCCCCAGCCTTTCCCCAGCCCCGGTACCTTGTCTGGGACAGTCCTTCTGCCCCTCTCTGGGCTGGACCCACGGGACATCGGTGCTCTCACCAGCTCTGGCGCCCTGGGGATGCACAGCAAGTGTGGCTGGACACAATAAGGAGGTTGAAGTGCCACCTAGCCCTGTCTCAGTGTCCCACCCTCTGTAGTGCCCTGTCCCCAGCCCAGCCCCTGCCCGACACCCCCCCTGCAACTCTACTTGCTGTCTCGGACCTCAGCGTAGAAGACAGTGTCTGAAATGTTTTTAAAAGACTCTGTTTGAGCTTGGGTCTGATTCTGTGTTGCTTCAGTCGTTTTCTTCCCCCAGGCCAAGCCGGGACCCCGGGGCAGCGCGGGCAGAGCCGGCTTCGGGAGGGGAAACGCTGCCAGGAGCCGCAACTCCCAGTAGGACTCGCAGCCTCCCGGCATCCTCACATCAAACCTCTCCCCGTTTTTGCCCTCGGGCCACAGCCTGAGACATGAATCATCCTCTCCGATGCCTATCGATCGGAGCTGGGCTGCTGGCAGAACCCCCTCCCCATCCCCTCCCCTGTCAGCCCCGTGGGAAGGGTCGGTGCCCACCGGTGCCCAGCCACCACCGTGTGCCCAAGACAAGGTGAGCACCCTGAGCATCCAATCCCTCCCCACACAGCCCGTGGAACTGGGTCCAGGGCGGTGGGGCCGTGGGTCTCAGCTGGACGCCCCTACCCACGTCCCCATGTCCCCAGCTGCAGCAGGACCCTCTGGCAGGTGACAGGAGGTGACACGGCTCAACGCCAGTGATGAGCCAGGCCAGTGTCCCCGCTGGCCCCTGGCCCGGGCAGGGCTCACCCCGAGCATCACTCAAGCTCCCAAACACACGGACCCCCCTGCCAGGGAGGCAACCTCCATCCCGCTCACCTCATTGCTTGAAGATCGGAAATTGGGAGCAGCAGCGGGACCGGGACGAGCCGGACGCTGCACCTGCACCGTGACAGGCACCCCTGGGTGCAGTGGGGACACCCCACACACGGCAGGGCTGGAGGGGCCAGCGGGCTCCCAAGCATCCCATCCTGCACCACCTCCGCGATTCGGCTGTGGGTTATGTCAAGGTATGTTGGATTGCAAATTAACCGTCAGCCCGCCGCACGGTCCCGGCTCCATCTGCAGAAAATGAGTTGCTGGACTTGGAGAGTGTCCAGTTGTGCAGCTCGGCGTGCCTAACGCCCAGGGCTGACAAGCCACTGAATCACTCCTCCCCTCGCTGCCAGGCCACATGAAGCCAAGATGCATTTCTTTTTAATGATAAGTTTTTATTGTTTGGAGTTCAGCTTAAACAGCTTCCCGGGGGCCAGCGCCTCCTGCTTCCAGCACGGGCGGGTGGAGCGGGGGAGCCGAGCCCGGCTGGTGTGGGCACAGCGAGCACCAGTGGCACGAGTCGGCCGGTCTCAGCTGTAAAGGGAAGTCCTTGAAAACCGTCCGTGGGGAAGGAGCTGGGCTGCCAGCCACGAGCATCGCCCGGAAAATCCACACAAAACATTCCTGCAGCCAAAGGCAGGATTTGCACCTGGCCGGGAGACAACGCTCACACACACACCGCACACACACGGGTACCGACGGCTTGAGGCAACGCCTGTGCTCCCCTCCCCGCCCCACACAGCCCTTTGGGAGTATTTTCCAGCCCAGCGAGCACCCAGCTCTTCCCAAAATAGGGTGTGTGCCCTGGAGAGAAGCTGCTTGAACCTCTCACCCCCCACACCTACAACCTGCCACCCCTGTGCCACACCTGCCCCCACAGGGAGGCAGCCCCCACCCCAGTGAAGCCACACGGGAGCTGCTGGGAGGTCCCGACTGGGGCTGAGCTCCAGGGACAGAGACCCAGAGGGCTTTGGAGGAGCCACCGTGCCGCCTGCCCAGGGGACAGCCTCACGCTGCAGGACAAGGGGCTGCAGGGCTGCCCAGGAGGTTTCCCAGGGGATTCTCAGCCTGGAGAGAGAACTCAGCCTCCCCTCAGCCGGATTGAAGCAGCGCTGAGCCAACGCTGCTCTCACGATGCTTCTCTGAACCTCTCAGCAACGCTCCTGCCCGCAGGTCAGACAAGTGGCAAATAAAAGATTTACGGGAGGTGCGGCAAAGCTATGGGAAGGAAAACCACATCCACACGGGAGTGGCGGCACATCAGGCCGGGAGGGAGCCCTGGCACGCAGAGCCAGCACCACGGCTTCGGGCTGGGAACGCTGGGGCTTGGACATGGCTGTGACCCTGGAGGGGGTGGGGGCGGCTGCTGCCTCGCCCCGCCAGCACCAGCTTCCCACAGTGCGCTGGGATTTGCTCTGAGAGCCTCCCAGCACTTTGGCTACCCTTGGGCACAAAGGTTTGGGGGGGTGGCGATGCCAATGCCGCCCCCCTCCGCCCCCCCGCCCAGCACCCTGCCCAT
>VZTB01010631.1:737340-783949 GCA_013397245.1 Thryothorus ludovicianus
TCCTCGGGAGGGCTGAGCAGGGCACAGCTGCTCTGTCCCCCCTGAGCAGGGCACAGCTGCTCTGTCCCCCCTGAGCAGGGCACAGCTGCTCTGTCCCCCCTGAGCAGGGCACAGATGCTCTGTCCCCCCTTGGTCCTGCCCAGGGGCAGCAGGGCCACGTGTGCTGCTGCTGGGGATGTGGGTCTGGGTCAGTGCCCTGGTGGCAGCACCCGTATCCCGTGCCCAGCACTGGCTGCCCTGTGGCTGCCCAGCCCAGCTCCCCCCTTGGCACTCACCTCTGGCACTTTCTTAAAGTAATGACGGGATGAGAGAGGTCAAGGGAGGTGCAGTACCCCAGGAGAGCTCCAAAAGTTGCCTTTCCAAAAGATGTTGTCTTCAGAATGTCTTTGCCAATGCCCCACTCTCCTCCCAGTGCTCCTGAGCCTCCACTGCTCCTCGTCTGGGGCAAAATCCCCCGGGATCAGCATCTCAGTTCCACAAGCAACAGTGCTCTGTGTGCCTCAGCATCATCTCCATGCACAGCATTTCCTGGGAAATGGTGGGAAAGCCAAAGAATGCAGACGAAAAGGCTGTGCCAGCAGGATGAGGGCTGTGGCAACAGTGACAGCTGCCAGGTTCAGGGGTACCTGCCTTGCTGGGACACTGGGACAGCTTCACCAGCCTGGGGGGGCCCTGGAGAGGGGTGGGAGCTGAGCAGACACCGGTGCATTGGCACTGGGGTAAACAACAGGCAGGGGGTGAGAGGAGCCTGGAGAAACTCGTGCTGGCACCAAAGGATGTGGTTTATGTGTCACCAAGAACAGGGCCAGGGCCAGGCAGGGCAGTTCCTGCATGGGCAGTGCTGCCACCGTGGTGTCCACAGGCTGTCCCCTGGGATGGCACTTCCTAGGGACTGGCTCTGCACTGCTCAGTTTTGTCCCTGGCTGAGCCCAGAGATGGTCTCCCTGCCGTGATAGGGCTCAGAGGACACCTTGGGGACAGGGCTGCGGGTTCTGTGCCATGGCTGCCAAAACTGGAGCAGGAGCCTGAGCTCTGTGGTGGTGATGAAGTGGTGGCTGAGCACTCTGAGCACTCCCAGATCAAGGAGTTTCAAGCCCACCAGGAGTTTGGTGGAGCTGAGGGAGGGGAAGGTGCCAGTGCTATGCCAGGTACAGGTTTGTGCTCCCACTTTTCTCTGCTTCTAACCCATTTTTCTGGGTTTGTGGCTTTGCAGGAGCCCGTTCCTGCCCCACAAGGGCGACTGGGGGAGGCAGAGAGTGAGGGAGATAAATATTTCAGCCCTGCCTTTAAAGAAGGGAGGGAAATCCTTTTTGCTTAAGAGGGGGTGATGCATATTTGATGAAGAGGAAAAGAGCAGCCAGGCAGGGCTGGGAGCACGATGAGCCTGCGGGTCCCTGGCGCACCCAGCATTCCCAGAGGGTGATAAGGAGGCTCCCACAGCCCTGCCTGCACCTGAGGGGTGCACGGAAGAGGCACAGAAGGGCCTGTGCATGAGAGAAGATGAGGATGGAGCAGGAGACTCGGGAGGACACAGGACCTCCAGCACCCAACCTGGGTGCTGAGCCTGGTGGGGCACTGGAGGCTTCTCCTGGGGTGATTCCTGAGCTGTGTCAAGGCTCAGGCACTGCAGCCGTGCCCCACACGCTTCCCTGGGCACCTCTCAGGCAATTGGCCTATTTACAGCCGTGGGGCAAAGCCGATTAAGAGGGAGCACTGGTGCTGCCTCCACCTCCTTCCCCACACGCCGGCGACGGAGCCGGTGTTGGCTGGGGAAAATCAGCTTCAGGCCCCTGTCCAGCCACACTGTCCCCCTTTCCCAGCAAGCCTGAAGAAAGCCCCTTTAAATGGGCTTAACCACAGCTTCTCAAGTGCTCAACGTGGGGATAAAAATTAAGGCTCTAATTCTAGAAGGTAAGTACAGCAGGATCAGAGCTGTGCCGTGCCGAGGAGTGTGCCGGAGCCTCAGCCAGCACACTCAGCCCCAAAAACGCCCGCCTGGGAAAGGGCAAACGAGTGAGAGGTTCACAAGGGGGTTCTGCTTCACATGCCAGGGTGAAATTCTGTGCAGGAGGGCAGAAGCAGCCTGAGGGAGCAAAGCTTGGTGGCTCCCCAGCTGACTTCAGGGCTCACCCACATTCCTCAGTCCTGGGATGCTGGAAGCTCAGCTCGGGAACACAGCCCAGCTCTGAAGATGGGGTCCTCTGGCCCCTGGGCTGCCAGAGCCTGGGAGGGTTCTGCCTAAATCACCGAGTGCCCCAGCTGTCCCCACCACAGCCTCGGGACCCAGAGCTCGGTGGGAGTGGGGCAGGCTTGCTCAGCCAACTTTAATGCAATTAATCCAGGGCTGGAGGCTTAATTAGGTTCAAATGGTCGGGCATGAAGCAGCATTTTCTGGATCGCTGTCAATAAATCAAACCCAAAACTATGGATAAAAGGGGATGAAACACACAGGGCACACACGCCGATGAGCAGATGGGAGAGGAAAAGGGAAAGGCTCTGAGCAGGAAATCTGCACCGAGCCCTGGGATCTGGCTGGGATCTGGGGGCTCTGCAGGGGTCAGCTCAGTCAGTGTCCCACAGTTAATTTCTCTGGGAGATTAATGAGGCTGTCACAGAGATGATGCTTTCTGATGGGGTGCCTGCCCAGGAGAGTGAGGAGATCCAGGAGGAAGGAATCAGCCGCTGGGTATTTGCACAGCTCTGAGCCCCCGCTACTGGCAGGAGAGCTCACGGTGCTGCAGGACAGACCCCGGGCCATGCCGGCCGTGTCTCTGATCCCACGGGCAGTGGCAGCTGCGCCAGGGACACCCGGCGACTTCCCAAGGAGTTTTCCGGAGCTCTGCTCACATTTCCGCACGGAGGATGCTGTGAAGGGTTTTACCTGAGCCGACTCACCCACCCCTAGGAGCCGGCAGGCAACGATCCAGCATTTCCCCGGGGACCTCTGCCCAGCATCCCTGTGTAATCACTGAGCCGGCAGGGTTTAATTTGTGCCGGTGTCTAATTAGGCACTTCAGCAGGGAGAGGTGGGGAGCAGAGGGGCTGCCTGGGGCACACAGGCTGGGAGCAGCCCCACAAGTGATGCTCTTTGTGTCTCCCCAGGTGTTCCAGCGGCGGGAGGACGGCTCTGTGAACTTTTTCCGCGGCTGGGAAGCCTACCGGGACGGCTTTGGGAAGCTGACAGGAGAGCACTGGTTAGGTGTGCGGGGCTGGCAGTGCTCGATCCCGGGCAGGCTGGCAAAGCCTGCGCTGCCCTGGGGAGGTCTGACCCCATCTTTAGGATGGAGGGGACACTGAGACAACCCTGGACAGCACCCATGTGCTGGGAGTGATGGGCTGGGCAAGCAGGGAGGGGCTGGACCCCTGGCCACCCCATCCCCACGGGATCCCCACACTCACCCCTCTCCCTCTGCCAGGGCTGAAGAGGATCCACCTGCTGACGGTGCAGGGCAGCTACGAGCTCCGCATCGACCTGGAGGACTTCGACAACGGCACCGCCTTCGCCCACTACGGCAGCTTCGGGGTGGGGCTGTTCTCTGTGGACCCCGAGGAGGACGGGTACCCCATCACCATCGCCGACTACTCAGGGACAGCAGGTAGGGCAGCAGGAGGGGGACACACGTCCATGAGCAGGGGGAGCTCACAGCCACCAAAGCCCCTTGCCGGGGTGTTCCAGTGTCCTCTGGCAGCAGCAGTGGCTGCATCCCTGCAGCCCCGGGGAGCTGGAGGCCAGGGTGAGGTTGGGCATCTGCTGGAGGGACCCCATTGTAGGAGCCCCACTGGAGTGCCCAGGGGAGCCCCACGGGGCAGAGACCTGTCCCAAGGGCAGGAAGTCCCCATCAAGGCTCCTTTCCCCCTGTACAGGTGACTCCTTCCTGAAGCTCAACGGGATGAAGTTCACCACCAAGGACCTGGACAACGACCACTCGGAGAACAACTGCGCCGCTTTCTACCACGGCGCCTGGTGGTACCGCAACTGCCACACCTCCAACCTCAACGGGCAGTACCTCAAGGGCCACCACAGCTCCTACGCCGACGGCATCGAGTGGTCCTCCTGGACCGGCTGGCAGTATTCCCTCAAGTTCACCGAGATGAAGATCCGGCCCATCCGGGAGGAGAATTAGCCGATGGCATGAGCCCCCCACACACACCATGCCCAGTCCCCTGCCCTCCCCCACCGCCCTGCAGACCCATTCCCCCAGCTGCCATCCTCCCCATCCCCTGGGAGGGCTTGCCCACCTCTGAGGGGCTCCTGGGGAGCACCTGCTGCCAGTGACGGTGACTTTGGCTCCTGGGCACCCACAGACATTGCCAGACCTTTGCTTCCCACTGCCATGGCTCCCCTGCAGCCAGAAGAGGTGTCCTGGCCAGAGTGTGACCCACAGCTCATGGCTGGGGCAGAGAGGGTGCAGGTATTTGGGCAGAGGTGCCTGGAGAGAAGGAAGGAAGGAGGGAGGGAGGGATGCAGCAGCCCAGACAGGCTGAGCACTGCTGGTCACCTCTGCTCTGGGCACTGACACCTGGCAAGGGACGGGGGACACTTGTCATGGGGAACTCCAGGCCCCCCACAGCCCCAGAACTGGGGTGAGGCTGCTGCTCCACAGCTCCAGCTCCCCCCATGGTGCTACTGGTGATGGGGAGGGCTCAGCTGGGTCAGCCTGACCGTGCCAGCAATTCCTGCTCCAGACTGCAGAACGCTCTCCTCTGCCCCTGCAAGAGCAACGCAGCTGGGGAGGGATGACCACCAGCTCCTTAGTCCCCATTGTCCCTGTCCTGACTCCTGGAGCCTCCCAGCAGGTCAGGACACCCCAAAGTGGGCCAGAACAGTGCTGCAAGGACGCACACCCACAACCAAGCACAGCACGGAGCTGTTTTGGCACTGCTGGGGAAACAGGGAGCACAACAAGGAGGAGGAGGAGGTGAGGAAGGCTCACTTCCCAGCACAGCTCTGCCTGCATTTCACAGCCCCTCCCTCCCAACCAGACCTACTCGGATTCACACGGGACTTTCACCATCCAGACCTTTCCCCAAACCCTTCAGATGGCTCAGCCACAGCTCCCTGTGAGCCCCCTCTGCTCACTGCTGGTCTGGGCATTCATTTTCACCCCGGCTGAGCTGAGGCACTGGCTCGGCACCTGCAGATATCCAAAGCCTTTCATTTCCTCAAATCCCGTTAAGGTTTTGCAAAAAAGAAGCCCCGAGTGGGGCTTAGCATCTGCAGGGCCCTGATAACTGGGCAGCAGCACCAGGAGCTGCCATGGGGTGTGGGACTTAGGTCTCCTGCTGGCTCCCTGGAAGGACTAAAATGGGGGATTTTGTCCAAAAAAAAAAACGAGAACTAAATGAGAGCAGACTCTGGACCAGGAGAGGAGGAGACAGACGGAACCCTGCCACCCTTTACACGATTTTCTGCCTGTGCTACAGCAGAGCCCTGGCCCCAAGAAACACCATCAGACAGACGGATGGACTGAGGAGGGGAGGAAAACTCCTCCTGTCTCCATTTCCAGGGGAGCTTAAAGCACAGGGAGATCAAAGGCTCAGCTTCCCAACTGTGCCAGGTCTGTACTTCCCTCTGTGATTCTTCTTTTTTTAAGCCTTCCCCACCTTGGATCTTGTGCTGGACAAGCTCTCTCACCTACTGGGTGAGTCCCTGCCTGTCTGTCCCGACAGAGGAATGGACAAGTGATGCATTGGGATCACCACAGCTTTTTACTCTGCCAGAGAGATTCTTCAGAGCCCTCAGGTGAGGATGAGCTCTGAGTGAAGGGCACTCAGCCCTACGCACCCCATCCATGCCCAGCTGGTCAGGCTGGTTTTCTGGAACGATGGGGACTGGAGGAACTCAGCAGTGACACTTCTCAGCACAACAGCAGGATCCCTGACAGCTTCCAAGGAGCTTCCTGTATTCCACTGGACTTTCCTGGAAAGGGTCCTGCCTGCACCCATCTTTACTGCTCGATCTGATATTTTGGTGGATTAGCTGTAGCTGGGTTTTCTGGTGCTTTGGGCAGGAATGCACATGGAATCATGTGCCGGGTGGGAAGGCTCATCCCCCTCCAGACCCCTCCACTGGCGTTCTGCCGTGCCAGGGAGGGAACGTTGTACGTTGGTTTGTTGGTAGCACACCCTTGTGTAAATGCCTGTGTCACCCAGGACCCCCCAGAGACTTTGTTTTGACTTGCACGAGAGGTATTTAATCCATGCCAAGACGCAGGATTTCCCAGGATTATTCCCAAGAGCTCACGCATTGCTCCATGGCCCCGGATTAGGTTAAACCCGTCCGTGGTGACACCTCCCTGGAAAGGGGTGGGCAGGGGTGACCAGGGGTCTGGGATGTGGCCATGAACCTTCCAGAGAAGCCCTGGGCCAGGCCGTGGTGTGTAGCAGTGCTGTGAAGTCTAGGTCGTGTGTGAGTGTGTCCAAAGCTGTACATGTGGACTTTCTAAACTCCTTAATAAAAGGATCTCATCGTTACTCACCGAGTGACAGCTGTGGCATGGGGGGGGACACGGCCAGAGGGGCCTGCTGTGGTGACAGCAAAGGGAATGGCACTGAATGGCACTGAATCACTGCAGTTCCTCGCTGTGTGTCTGCAAAACAAGAGCTGGGGAGACAGAGGGGGCTGAGGAGGCTTCTCCAGCCCAAACCAAGGTCCCGCAGGACATTGGGGTGGCCCTGGGGCTGGAATTGGGAGGGTGTCTGTGCCAAGGGGACCTGCCCCCTGCCCCGATGGGCAGAGCACTGAGCAATGCCCCCAGTCCCTCCCTGCTGCCCACTTCACATTCCCCTGCCACAGCCCAGGACACACTGGGATAGCAGGGTGCCTTGGGGACCATGTTACAGCAGTGGTGGCTTCATGTGCTGGCCAGGGAGGGCGGGAGCACTTGGGCATGTCCATGTGGGGCCAGGCCCTGGGCGGGTTTGGGGGTGCAGGGGTCTCCAGTGGTGCCTGTGCACACAAACGTGTGTGTGGGACCCCCAAGAGCTGCACACAAGGACACACCAGCCAGATGAGGGGGACACACTCGGGCCCCCAGAGGAGACCCTCCATCCCAGCAGCATCCCTGACAGCTGCCAGGGACACCAGGCCAGCCCCCAGCTGCTCCTCCAAATGAGGCAGCAAACGAAGGCGCTGCGTTAATGAGCGGTGTTGCTGTGTTCCCATGGTGGCAGCTCCACCAACCCCTGTCCCCTCCGTCCCCCTCCTCAGCTCCCTCCTCCAGGATCCCACCCTCTGCTCTCTGTGGCCACACGCCCAAGGGGTGACATGGCAATCAGCCCCCGTGGCTATTTAATGGCCCAAGGCGGGCTGGCCTCTCATCTGGACACAGGGTGGACAGAGAGGTGCCAGGGCTGGCAGCACTGGGCAGCATCGAGGTGCAGAGGTAAGAGACTGGTGGCCGTGTCTGTCTGTCTGTCTGCCTGTCTGTCTGCAACTGCTTTACAGCCCTGCCTCGATGGGCAGCACAGCCAAGGAGGAGTCAAAGGCTGGTGGGAAGCAGCTGGGACCCGCCAGCACCCCCAGACCCCAGGACGGGACTCAGCAATTCGGCTCTGTGACGGGCAGCTGGGTGCAAAAAGGGAGAGAGCAGAACAGAGGCGAGGTGTGAGAAAGGTCAGGGTGAAGCCCGAAGTGAAGCCTCGGGGCTAAGGGGTGTTGGGAAGGGCAGGCAGGGGCTGGAGTGCACCCGAGTCTGGCGCAGGAGTGAGAAACAACCCCCTTAGGCAGGGAGCAAACAGCCTGGCCCCAGCACCTGCAGCAGCTTTTAAGGCAATATATCCATATAAATAATAATAATAACAACAATAATAATAGTAATAATACAACCTGTTTCCTCTTTCTGAGCCTTTGTGGGAGGAGGAAGGGAAGCAGAGCAGCCCTGCCCCTGCTGAAGGTCACTCACCTCCTGTGGCACCGCACGAGGCTCAGGACTTCACTCCCTTCTGCTCTGCCAGGGCAGCTCCGAGCCCCTCGCAGCCGAGGGATGCCGAGCACCTTCCTCTGCCCCTGTGTCACCCAGGCAGAGCGGGCAGGACCCATGGGGACGATCCGGGTGACGCTCCCGCGGTGCCTCCGGGAGGAGCGGGCAGCCTCGGAGCGCATCGCCCTGCCCGGCTCTCAGCCCCACAGCCCAGCGCTCGGCTGGGAACCTGCAAGGATGGGATTTGGGATTTCGATGAAGGGCAGCAGCTCCTAAGGAGGCAGGGGGGGAGCTCAGCCCCCCGCAGCCCCGCTGGTGCTGGGTGCTGGTGCGGAGGCTGCAGAAGGAGCAGAGGGTGCCTGGGGGGTTCCAGCAGGGCTGGTTTGGGGGTGCTGCAGCCCGTGCTGCTGCCTCGGGATGCTCAGCGCTTCACTGACTCCTTTCCCTTCCTGTGCTTCCCCCAGATGAGAGCACCCTACTCGCTGTCCTGCCTCTTCCTCCTGAGCCTGGGAGCCTGCTCCGCTCCCGGCGAGCGGTGGGAGCCGGCAGCCCCGGGGGAAGGGGCTCTGCTCGCTCCCGGCTGGCAAACGGCGGCGGAGGGCCGGGGTCCCGGCTGGAGGGCAGGGACGAGGCGGAGGAGAAGCGAGGAGCTGGATGCGCTGCTGAGCATCGCCCAAGAGCTGCGGGGATACGGCACGGCCGGGGCCGGGCAGCGGCCGGGCAGGCGGGGGAGCCCCGAGCTGCTGCCCAGCGGAGGGGAGAAGCGCAGCGGAACCCTGGGGAACCTGGCAGAGGAGCTCAACGGCTACAACAGGAGAAAAGGGGGCTTCACCTTCCGCTTTGGGAGATGAGAGCTTGGACTTGACTCCCCACCTCCTGCGGGTCACCCCGTCCCGTCCTTCCCTTCCGTCTCGCCTGGGTTTGCTCGGACTAAAGGGGACCGGGGGGTTTTGCTGCTGGGGTTGCCTTGGGGAGGGGGGATGCTGTGTTTGCTCCACTCCCAGCTCTGCCCTAGATCTCCCATCCCTGTTCCCGACCGATGCCATGGAAAAAGAGGAGGGTGCCTTAAGGAGAAGCCACCAAATCCCTTCCCTGATCACGCACAGCTTTTGCTGGGGCACGGGGAAGGGGCCTGGTGCTGGGTCTCTGCAGTGCTGGCAGAGAGCAGGGATGGCACACGGGCATGGGCAGAGCAGGGGTGGCACATCAGGATGGGCAATGCCAGTAGGGCCAGGCAGCAAGGCTGAAGGGTTACAGCAGGATAGTTCCAGTGCTGATAGTCCCCAGGGACTGCCTGTAGTCCAGGGCCAGGGAGGAGAGGGTCCCTCAGAGCTCTCCACCGAGTTGCTGCTCTCCTGCCTATTAAGGAAAAGTCCCTCCGGCAGCAAATTCTGCTTAACGTCAAGATGCCTCTTCCACGAGGCAGCTCCTGCCTGCAAAACCAGGGCAGAGCAGCAGGGTTCGAGAAAATCTTGTCCTTAGCAACCCCTGGTGTGAGCACAGGAACCTGCCCTGGCCCCACCAGTCCTCCCACTGCCCCACCACCCTGCTCATGCCCCAACTCCCAGGCTCCTCACCAGGGTGACAGCAATGCCTGACCTTCAACGTCCTTGTCACACCAGCCTGGCCCTTCCTGATGCCTTCCTGGCCTCATCACCACCTAATCCCAGCTGCACCTACTGTGGGACTTGGTGCAGAAGGACTGAAATAAGAATTTCTGCACCTTCTGGGACCACTGAGAGGTGTTCAGGGTCTCTGGTGTTCCAGTCACTGGTGCTGCAGCTTTGGGATCTATGAGCCCCAAAAGCCAGCACAGGAAGAGCCCCACTGCCAGTGCCTTCCCCTTTTCTGGGCAGATTTAGCTCTGCCAATCCCAGTGTTTTCTCTGTGCCTGCCAGAGGTACCAGCAATCAGAGCTCTAACTACCTGCTGCAGGCACTAACGGCAACTTACACACTGAGCCACTGCTGATATTTCATTGCAGGCACAAAAATGAGCCAGGAGATGATTTGCAAGCGCTAAATTGCACCCTCAAAAATCAGAGACCGTGGCAGGACTTGGTTGGGGGAGTAAAAAGATTAAAAAAACCCTAAATCAGGCTGCAAGAGGTGCATTGTAATATCCATCAAGCAGACAGACCACTTAATGCAGTGCTGCGTGAGTCGTTCTGGCAGCAGGAGCTGTGACTGAGGCTGAATGGAGGAGCTGGAACCCCGGGGAAAACAGTGTGGGGCAGCAGGTCCAGGGAGTGATGGAGGCACAGGACCAGGCTCATCCCGGGGGTGCAGAACGGGAGGGACTCCAGGTTTGCAGGGACACGGGCAGTGCCAGGATCTGGCCCTCTCGGGAGGATGGTGAGGGCTGTGAAGGTGAGGAAGGGCATTTCCTTCCCCTGCATCCCTGACCGTGGGGAGCACAGCAGCGACTGCCGGCGGCACCCAGGGCTGAGCCCACGCAGAGCCCCACCCCAGGCACCTCCAGCCCCATCCCCATCCCTCCCAATTCCCCCAGTTTGGATCGGGACGCAGGCGCCGCGCTCGCATCACGCAGCGGAGCCGGAGCTTTATCGATGTTTCTATGGCAACGACTCCCCCCCACCCCTTTCTTTTGAGCGTTCAAACCATCAATAAACACGCACTGATCAATTTTACCCTGCGCTGGAGTCGGGGGGAGGGATGGAAGGGAGGAAGGGGGAAGAGTTCTGGAGTAACTCTGGGTTGGTGAGGGCCGCTAAATCCTCGGCTTTGCTGTGATGGATCATTGCAGGGAAAAGTGGCACTGGCTGCTGTGGAAAGGGAAAGGAAACCTGCTGGGCAATGCTGTGGCTGCGGGGATGCCTGGGCTCCTGCACTCAAGTCCCGGGGAGGGGCAGGCTCAGAGCAGCCCCATAAATGCTCACACATAACGAGGCTGTGATTGATGTGCAATAACCCCTGTGGAACTCACTGGAAATTGGAGCACTTACCTGGCAGGTGGGACAGAGCCGGGCTCAGCCCCCACACCTCAGGGCTCCTTGATGGGCAGCTTGGTGCCACCAGGGCAATGCCATCACCCTCCTCACCCTCAGTCAGGAAAGGGGCTGCTGCCAGGCTGTGACATGGGGCAGGTGAGGGGCCACGGCATCCCTGAACTTCCCTGGGCACACCTTAGGGTGCCTGGGAAGAGGCAGCACTCCGGGCTCTTGATTACTGCTCCATGGTGATGAATGCTGGGATGAGGAAGGTAAAAGTGAATGGAAAGTGTCCAGAGCCCGGGGGTCTGGCTGGGAGGAAGGAGGGGGAACATGCCACAAATGACCCCTGAGGGGCTGGAAAGCCCAGTCCTGCACACTGTACACGATATCTCCCAGCCAGCTCCCACAAGAAGCTACATCCCTTCCCAGTTCCTCTCCTCCAGCTGGGGGGAGCAGCTCCCGAGGGGACACCCACACCCTGAACATGTTTGAGAGGTGGAGAGCTCAGAACTCACACACCCACCAGACCACAAGGAGCTGGGTCAAACAGGCCCTGGATTCCTCCACACACTGCTGGGACTCCCCATAAAACATCCCCTTAACCTCCCCTGAAACTCCCCATGAAACATCCCCTTAACCTCTCCTGAAACTCCCCATGGAACATCCCCTTAACCTCCCCTGAAACTCCCCATGAAACATCCCCTTTACCTCCCCTGCCAAGGCTCAACCCTCAGCCCTCCCCTGTGCTCCACTCCTGTGGGCTGCCCCTCACTGCTCCTGCACCCCGGGCAGACCTGCAGCACTCCAAACACAGAAAACAGGAACAGCAGATCCCAGAAACCCAGAGGATCCTCTGCAGAGGAAGAGCCTGGTTTAATTGTGTCCGAGGGACTCGTGGGGAGGCTCTGTGCATCATAACTGGGTCACACAGGCTGCAGGAGCACAGGTGAGACCTTCACCAGCAGAATGGATGGTAGGACAAACACAGAACCCTCTACAGGGGGGTGATTGCTGGGAAAACGTTCAGCACAGCCTGGTTTGCAGGTCAGCTTTCTGCTGAGCTGCATCCACCATCGAGCACTGAGCAGCACTGCCAGGGAGGACAGCCCTGAGCCCGGCCTCAGCACTGAAATGACTGAGGGCTGTCCCTCACCCACAGCTTTAGAGGCACTGGCACTGCCAAGGCACCAGCACTGACCAGGAACTGATCCAGGAGCATCACTCTCAGCAGCCCACCCAGGCCAGGTGTCACCCTCGGACCAGGAGTGTGTCCCACTCTGCTTTAGATGCACAGGTGGTGACAGGAACCCTCTCCTCAGAGGTGACACTGTGCTTAGGTGTATTTTTCTTCTCTTTTCAACTGTGGAAGGCTGAATGTCAGCCAGGAGAGAGGCTGTGGGCTGTCCCTGACCATCCTGGGGGACAGGCAGTGGTCCAGCACATCTGCAAACACCACTGGCCCAGCCTGACCATAAAAACATGGGGTTTGTAAGGAAAAAAATTAGCATAAAACACTGACCACATTTTACATCTCGTGACGAGCAACTTCTCAATAAAAAGTAAGATGACATTAAAGGAAAACTTAGAAGAGTGAACATTGTAATTTCAAAGACGTGAAAACCAAAACAAAACCACAAACACAGCTATTTTTCCCCCAGAGCACTCTCACTTTCAAGCTCAATAGCCTTGAAAATTGGAGCAATCAAACTGTTAAATGCATCGATCTGTTAAATCAACTCCTACTGTACTCAGCTAAATTTAGCCTTTAATCCCCTCTCTCTCTCACTCCCAACACGGCAGATCCGGGGGCTTTCCCCTGCCAGGTCAACAGGCTCTGCCTTCCCACGACACCATGGACCAGCCCCTAAGGCAGCAGAGATGGAAATACCAGCAGTGATTGCATTTAGGGGCAGGTGAAGCTTCTCCTCAGCCCACAGCTACTCACCGTATTTGTTTGGACACTGACCTTTGGCAGGGTGCTGGTCACAATCTCACCCAGATCCCCCAGAGTGCTGCAGATCCCTTTGCTGTGCCTTGCCAAGGGCAGGCCAAGGTTCCCCCAGCCCAGGAGGGAGCAGATCCCAGTGCCAGCACCCACAAGGACTTTTTGAGGGGATTAGAAATGCAGAGAATAGGGTTACAACCCTAAAACATCACTGTGGAATGTGGGACCTCGGGCACACCACACACTTGCCTGTGTTTCCTTCTCATCCTTTTTTTAGCCTTCAGCATCTTCATTAATCAAAGCAGTGGCTCATTTCAGAGGCTGCTCAGTACCTGGAAACGTCCCTCCCTCAAGGTTTACTAGAAATGCTGAAGGGAAACAGAAAATAAGAATGGGCAACCAGGAATGAGGGAGGGAACTGTATGAGGAGAGTAACTCATGGGTCATTTCACAGCAGAGGAGGAGGAAAACACAACAGCAACTGAATTACAGAACACAAACCATTAACAGAGAAGTTTAGTCAAATCTCTGACATAAATCTCCTTGAAGACAAAAGCAAAGTCTTTGATTCAGAAGAGGTGATGACACAGCCTTGCTCTGTGTATCTCTTGTCTCTCCTGACTTTTCAGAGCCAGACCAAAGGAACATGAGAAGGGGCTGCTGGCCTGGCTCTGACCATCCCACTGTGCTGAAGGGTCACAGTGAACCACCCAAACAGGGAGCTCCTGGCTTTGGATGAGGAGCCTGAGGGGAGTCAACTGGGTTGGAAAAGCCTCACTAACAGACCAACACAAGTTTTCCTCAACATTGATTTATTTTTAAATATACTACGCAAGAGAGACTGGAATAAAAAAAAACAAATCAAAAAAATGGAAATAGAGAAAGAGAGAAGAATTGAAAGTCATGTACAGAAACAATCTGTACTGGACTAAATTAAAGGGGAAACGACCCCCTTAAGTATCACAGAGATGAAGGACAGAGCTATTTACACACTGTAAAAAAGACAAGTCTACAAAAGTGTGTAATAACGAGATACAAATGTATAATATAGTGGCACAATATGTTATCAAAGTAAAAACAGTACCTCCAGGAAAGAGACAATTCAAGGGTTGGGTTTTTTCTTACATTTTTAAAGGCAGCCTGTGGCAGAAGTGTGTATTTTCTTTTGAACATTTGTCACGTGTTAAGTCATGGCTGTTTGTGAGGGCGAGAAGTGGCATGAACACACACGAGTGAACTACTAGAAATCATATACAAAACAAACAGTTCCAAAGAGAACAGCATAAAATACAATTGAAGGCAATTAGTGTTTAAGATACACAAGAGGGGTCACGAGTTACAGGGGAACAGAAAGTGGAAAATGTGTTTTTTCTCATGTTTGGAACTGTTAAGAGGAGTTAAATTGCACTGTTAATAGCCCTAAACCTTGTTCTTTACCTATTGTCACGAGTCACAGTTAGTTCCCAGCATTAATTGGGAAGGTCACAGGACCTTGGCAAGGAAGGCCAGGAGTCTCGCTGTCAGCATGTTGGGGCAGTTTCCTCAGGAGATGCACCCCAGAGAAGTGCCTGCAGTCTCCACAGATCTTTGATGCTGGATGGAACCATGCTGGCATGAAGGTAGAAATGCTTTTAACCCCAAAGTACTGGCACTGGAGCTCCTCCCAAGGGGGCTCCAGTGGCACAGAAAAGGCAGGCACCACAGGGCTCTGCAGGAGGGCAGGGGCCAGGCTCCATCTCCCTTCACAGAACAAAAAGCTGGAAACACAGCTGGAGACACAGCAGCTCTCACCCCCTGTGATGTGCAGGCTCAGCCAGAACGGCTGCTGGAGGCACAGCACTCCCAGAGCTCACTCTGAGCCACCTCCTCCCACTGCCACCCTCCCAGCTGCCCCAGCTCTGTGACCCCCACCCCAAACACCAGCCCCATTAGGGTCAGACATGACCAGAGTGCCACAGCACATCCTCCTCCAGGCCTGCTCTGCTCTGAGATCCACAAACAGGCTCCTGGGCTGTGACACCGGTGGCTGCTGCCTCCAACACTGGAACTCACACTGAGAAACTGCTGAAAACACAGAAAGGAAGGGTAGCAGGTGGAATCAGAGGAAGAATTTGGGCAATCATCACTTGTAGCATTCTGCCATTAAAAAAACCATTACTTGATAAGCTTTTCCTCCTTTCCTCCCAAGCACCAAATCTGCTGCACTAGCATCAGGTAAATGTCAGACTTGGGCCAGGGCCATGTGCTGGGCAAAATCTCCCAAGAAATGCAGTGGGGTATATTGCTATCCAAACACTCATCCTCATGTACGGAGAGGCAGAGGGAGGGGACAAAAATGCAGTACAAAGTCCTCCTGAGGAGGATGGCATCTCAGTGTCCACCAGTCTGGCTTCAGTCTTAATGGCCTGTCCAGAACAATAAAATATTAATAAAAAGGCATGGTGTGACATCAGCATTTAGACTTGTAGTCCACAAGGCAAGAACTCCACAGATAAGACGATTACAAGTATAGGAAACACAGGGAATCTGAGTTCAGAGGGTGGGAAGTGCCTCCTGAACACAGCCCTGCCCTTGGGAGCTGGGTCCGTTCACAGTCTGCGTCCTTGGCACAGCCCTAACCCCAACGCCCCCGCTCCTTTGTCAGTCCACACCTTACTCTCTCCACACCTGGCTTTGGCCCATTGTGACTGATTTGTTCACTTGCTTTGTTTTCCAGCCTGGTTTCTTGCTACCTCTGAACGATGTCGCTGATTTCTTTCACGGAGCTGAGCAGTTTGCTAAAGTCCTGGGTGGCCGCAGGGCCGCTGCCCGCGGTGGCCGGGCAGATCTGAAGCTCCCTCAGGTTGTTCTCCAGCTTATTGATGGCCTCCCGGAAGGCAAATTTGTTCCTCATCTGCTGGATGGAGTCCACGTAGCTCACGCAGAAGGTGTAGAGGTTCTTGCCAGCCTCCAGGACGGCGCTGTGGCTGGCCATTTGCTCCGAGTTCTTGCTGATGGCCAGCCGTAGAGCCTCGGTGCTTTCCAACACCACCCCTTTGGTGATGGTGCCACTGGCAATCCTCTCCGGGGGCTGCCGGGTCTTCCGCAGTGACACCCTGGTGGATATGAGGGGGATGAAGGCTGTGGATGACGTCTGCTCCCCGCCTGGGGCGGAGGGTACGGATGAGGAAGAGGCAGCTGGGGTTGCTGTGCTCAGCAGCAGCTTGGTAGAGGACTGTGGCTTTGGTACAGAGGGGATCCCCAGCTTTTTCACACCTTCCCCTGACTGGTTTGGCTTGACAGCATCATTGCCTGCAGCCTCTCCAACCTGAGTCAACTGTTTGGATTTCGGCCCAGACACCGCATCTGCTGTTGCTTCATGGCTGGGACTGTGAGAAACCTTCCCAGGCTTGGCAATGGAGGATGAAGACAGTGGGAGTGGAGGGGCTGGTTTCAGCTTCGATAACTTCCCTTTGTCCTTCCCTGCAGACTCCGAGGTCTGCTTGAGCCTCCTCAGGCGTGGCTCCTCAGAGGAAGCTTTGCTGGCCCCCACGAACCCAGCAGGGTTGGGTTTGGCAGCAGAACCTTGGTCCATCGTCACAGTGGTACCTAAGGCACTGGATTTGACTCCGTCATCCTTGTGGAGCCCGCTGGAGGAAGGAGGGGCAGCAGGCTGCCTACGGCCAAGTTTTGGCGTCAGGGTGGGAGGGCTGGAACCAGGGCTCGACTCTGCATCTTTGAACACATCATCAGCAGTCTCCTCATTCTTCTTAAGCAGCCGTGGAGGAGGGGTCACCGTTCCCCTGACAGCAATGTCGGCCTTGGCCTCGTTCGCCCGCTTCCGAGGCAGTGCTGGCTTCTCGCTTTTGTGCCCCCCAAAAGTGGAGGAATCAAACTGGCGCCCCGTGGACTGCAAATCCCGAGGCAGCGTCACGGATTTCCACTCTGTGTCCTTCGCTCCGTGGGGCACACAGGAGGCCGAGCAGGACCTCAAGAAACGCTTGCTGGAGTTGGAACTGCTCTCCTCCTCACCAGCCACCCCTCGGCCGCTGCTCATCGTGCTGGACTTCTTCCGTAAGTGGGGAGATAAGAACCCAGAGTTCCCAGTCACAACCCCGTTGGTGACACCAGCCCCGTTGCTTGGGCTCTGGAACTTGGAGGGGTCAGCTGTGTCTGCAGAGGGGGCAGTGAGGGCTCCATTGCCAGCATCCCTGCACTCCTCGTCCCCGCCCGCCCTGCGCTCCGAGTGTCCGTCCATCTCCCGGAAGGAGCTGCTCCTTTTCGGAGGGGTAGGGGCAGTTTTCTTCTTCTTCTTGATCAGGGCACTGAAGAGGTTGTGCTTTTTGTCTTTCGGAAGCAGCCGCTCATCTTCATTCAAACTGCTCTCCAGGGCCACCCTCTCCTTCCGTGGCAGCAAGGGAGAAACAGCAGGTTCATGATCCAGGGCGTCTGCAAGGGAAAAAGGAAAGTTTTCTGAGCATTGCTCAGAGAGCCAGAGTAACCCATTTTCTTACAGGATCAAACCAGTGCAGCACCTCCAAAAGGTTCTCTAAGCAGACACTACTTTGGAGCAGAAATGAAGTAAGTGCAGCCACACTCAAGCCAGGACTGAAGGTGGTCCATGATCCTGCATCCATTAATTCCTGAGGTGGCTGCCAAGCTACTTTCCTTGGGGCTTTCTGACTGGAAGAGCGACATACAAACACTACATATTTGTGTTCAGATTCCCCTTCTCACATCTGGAGACTTGTCTAAACTTCACACTGTGAAGAAGATAAATACGAGGAGGACTTTGCTTTAGTCCCTCAGCTATTGCTGTCTTTTGAATCACTGACCCTCTGAATTAATAAGGCACCTCTGTAACCCACCTCCATCCCCAGGCTCCTCGTTCATTTTCCTGATGTCATCCTTTGTGGGGAATGGAAATAACTGTTTCATGAGCAGAAATCGAGATCAAGAAATGACACTTCAGGTTGTAACCACTGTGAAGATGCTCAGCTTTGTACAGCAACAGAGAAAAGGGGCAGGGCCAGCCTCCTTCAGCAGCGCTGCTGCAGAGGGAAGCAATGGGGTGAACCTCTCTCCACTTACAAGTGGTACTTAAAAATGAATAATGGTTTATAATAAATTCATACAGAGTCCTGAAGGTCTCTGTGTTTGACTGACAGAGGGGCTCGTTCCCAGGCCAGGCACTCCAGTGGCATTCTAATCCAAAGGAGGAATGCCTGCAGGGCAGCATATACATTTACAGCTTGACTAGGCAGCAAGAAGGGAGATGAAGCAGAGTCATAAGGAAGGATGCTTCTTAGTCACAAATTGGTGATCATCATGCTGCGGGTAGGATTTTGGTTCAGGAATGGATTTTGGTTGAGGGGAGAGAATTTGGAAAAAAAAAATATTTGCGTACTCTGGGAGGACAACATGTTTGCACAGGAACACTGCAGTTACTCCATTCCCATGGGACACAGGGGGCCCTGGAGAGCCAGAAGAGCCATGGTCTTACCGAGTATAGACACAGTAGAGGTGCAGAAACCCAGAGAAAACTATCAGCTAGCACTGAGGATCAGCTTCCAGCTGCTGGACTTGCTATGGAAACACTGACAATTGGAAGGGAAACTGCCATAAAACTTTATTGTGAAAAAATTTCTTCCACAGTAAAGAATGAAATGATTCCCAGCATAATGTTAAAATCATATTATGCCTGCTGTACTTGAATTTCTCAAAGCTCTCAAGTATTTAAATGAAATTATTTTAACTTCAAAAGCTTGTAATAATAGGCAATTATATTTCCTATATATGGTAAGTAACCTTCCTCCCTGAGTCACCGATACTTTCCTTTTCCAATATTTTAAATCCCCTCTTTCTCCCCCTCCTCTGCCCAGATGTACATTGGTTACTGAAACACGTGCTGCTGGTGAATCTGACATTACACAGAAGAGGTCAGTCACATGAATGGTCAGAAGAGGCAGCCTCAACAAGAGCTGGAAAAAAATTCCCCATTGCATTTCATTTTACATTCTTGTTTTTCAAACACAGAGCTAGATACAAATCTCCTGTACCCATTCAGCCTTTTACCACTGCTTTTATTACCTCAGAATGGAAGGTAAGTGCCTGAAAAAACTGATTGGAAGTTTAATTTTATGGAAGAGTCTGTAAATACCTCTTTGTCCCTCACTGAAATTATATTTGGTGCCTGCCAAGAGTAATACTCTTCTGTGCTGCAAGCACAAATCTGGTAGGATGGAACAGTGAAGAAACCTCCCTTATGGGGTTTGCTAAACCCGAGCTATCACCCTGCTTTAAATTATGCAGTGTGGTAGTGTAAAGTGGCTTGAACACAGCAGATTACCCAGCACTCAGATGCAGTGGGAGATCCCACTGATAGCTCCTGCCAGGGAATGGGAAGAGGGTATGATCAGAGAGCTCTGTGCTCAGGCTCTGGTCTTTAGGGACCTGCAGGCAACAGCCATTAAGTTAAAAGAACTCCGAGGGCTTCTCTAAGCAACAGCAGGGAGATCACCAGTCCCTCAGCCAGTTAAGGATTCACACTCCCAGCTGCTGTGTGTATCTGGCTCCAGAGTTAACAACCTACCTTTGCAAAAACTAATAACAGGAGTTCTGGACCCAGGACAGCAAACTCAGCAGCCTGTCACCCAGAAACACAGCGCTGGTACAGAGAGATGGCACCTGTTATTAGGCACAGCTTTGCCTACGTGAGAGGCCTGGAGCTAGATGTGCATTTTGTTTCCCCCTGTATTTCCTGAAGGAATAATGACTTTAATTAAAACCTACCACATTCCCCCTGGCCTCGAGCATGTGCAGTCTCCAAGCCCTCGTTGGCATCTTTGCTTTCGGCAGCTCTCCTCGATGTTCGCGTTTTGGTTGGCAACTCTGGGGCTTGGAGGAAATTGCTCACTACACTCCTCATGCCCTTCTTTCCCAATTCCTTCTCCACCTCTGCAGAGAAGAAAAAACAATCACTGCAATCAACTGAAGATAAAAAAACTATTGCTCTGCTTGGAATTAACAGCGCGAAAGAAAAGCAAACAACACAAAACAGGGGTTCCTTGGGGTTGTTCAGCCATTTGGCCCTTTAAAAGGAGATGTTTGCCCAGAAAAAAATACCCACAACATGTAAATAAATAACTGCTTTATGCATCATTTACACCAGGTAGTATAACACAGGACTGAGTTTCACTGCACAGCAGTCTATTAATAAGAAGCAGAGTTAAGGATGCAGTCAGCCCTTTCTCACCCCTGGAATTGCTGGTCCAGCAGGGACCCAGACCTACCATCTGATATGCTGGATTCCTGAAACATCGTTTCAAAGGCCTGATGGATCTCAGCAAAGGATGGTCTATCAGAAGGACTCCACTGCCAGCCTGAAAAAAAAAAAATCACACCACCACTCAAAACTTCCCTCCAGCAGCAGACACTCAGTACCCTGCACCAGGAGGAGCCAGGAATCACAGCTCCCTTCCAATACACTGAGGTAAAATACTGACATGAAAATCTGATTTACAGCGTGCTGAGTGTCTGCAACCACTTTGGCTCAGTGACAGCTGCAGACACCCAGCACTCCCTAAATCAGGTTTTGGTGTCAGTGTGTGGCAGTAGGTGCTGAGTGCTGCTGGAGAAAAGTGCAGGGCACTGAGTCACGAACCAAAAGGCCACAGGGAAGAGCCACAGTCAGTCCTGCAAAGAGCCAAGTGAAGCCCCTGCTTCATCCTTGGAGCACAAGCTTTTCTTTAAGTTGTCAGGAAAAAGGAGACAAAGGAAGCATTGAGATCCATAACAAATCTCCTCTTTTTGGGCCTGTGGGCTCCCAGCAGAGATGAACAGCTGGTTTCATAGCATGTTCATCCTCTAGAGAAAGCATTTTTAATCAAACACTTCCACACAGCACTGCACCTTCCCTGCAACTGGCAGGGGATTCTCATGCCTTGTGGTACATAGCCAGATCCCTTCACTTTTACTGCACCCTGCAGAGCTGAAAAGCAGCATCTGCAGGGCTAAGAAACACTTACATGCTCTCATGAGCTCATAAACTTTCTCAGGACAGCCTTCAGGACGCTCCATACGATAATCCTTCTCCAACAGCTCATACACTTGAGACAGGTCAATCCCAGGGTAAGGGGACATACCGTAGGTTGCAATTTCCCACAACAAAACACCAAAGGCTGCAGCAGAGAACAAGAGGGAAGGAAAAAAAAAGAAGGGAGGGGGAAAAAAAAAAAAATCAATAAGCTTTGTTTTCATCTTGAATTTGAGAGGATGTTTAGGGGGAGTAGTCACTGAACAGTGCTGCACACTCAGACCAGCCCTGGGTGGCTCAGATCCCGTGCTCAGCAGCAGCTTAAATGTTAAAGAAGCGTAACAAGGCTCTCCGTCAGCACAGACAAGTCTCCTGCGATATGACAGGGTAGAATTAGACTAATTTTCAATGTATCAGTTGTCTCAAACCTGAACGCCTTGAGATCCTTCAAGTCCTATTAGAGGCACAATTAAGAGACTTCACAGTGGATTAGCTGAAACAGCTTCACTGCTGCACTGCAGTGGCTGCCTCAGTGTGACAGCTCCTCTCATTTGCAACCTCTCCCTGGAGGACTCGCACATTTTAATAGCTCCTTGTTTTTGGGGTGCCCTTGTTTAGCTGCAGTGTGGTCTGGAAGGGGAATCTGGGAGGCAGCAGTGAGAGGGAAGTTTCAGCAGCTGGTACCAATGAGATACGGTGAGGGTGAGGCATTTTGGTCCCAGGGAAGGCTGAATAGGAAAAGGGAAAGCACAAAAAGGGTCTTGGAACAGGCATTCAAGCGGCAGCAGTCAGTGGGGATGCAGGTCAGCAGCGGGGTCAGGCAGCTAACCCAGGAGTCAGGCACACAGAATAAACCCAACACCAGTTCAACAACCTGCATGTAATTAGTTCAGTCACCCTATTCTGTTCCTAACCTGAAGAGAAAGCGATTACAATTCTGCATAAGTAAGGAAATCACATCACATTACATGGCAATGCCACCAAGGGCAATTTACATTAGACATTTCTGTGCACAATTTTCTTTGATTGCTGTCTTGAGGCAGTGAGGTGAAAACATCCAAACCCTGGCGTGCCCAGCAGCAGCCCTGGCCTCGGGGGACAGCTGATCTCTGATGAGATCCCAAAGTCCACTGCCCCAACTCTGCTTCCCCAGCTTACATTAACCCGACCTAAAGATACCCCACATTCCTGTGGGATCTTTCCTCCCCTGAAGATTCTGCTATTGAAAGGCACCAGGGATCCTGCAGCCACTACAGCAACATCCTAAGACTGTGGCAGATACTCAGCAGCCAACACCACATGGAAACCCAAAGCAGCAGAAACACCTTGGTCAGCAATCACAATACTCCTTGGGAGGATGTTTTGGCTTTTCCCCCTCCATCTACAAAACATTTCACATCAGCTGTCTACCTAAAAGTTTCTTAAACACAAAACCTTTCTCTGCACATTTTCCCCCAAACTGCAGAAAAGTTCATCTCTGCCTCACTACTGTCTGTTGGTTTATACATAGAACATGCTCAGGATATCATTTTCCAAGTGCCTTTGGGACCACATTCCACAAATTTCTATCTCATGTCACTGGGCACTTTTGAGAATTTGACCAACAGCTATGGCAGAGATATAAAACCCAAAGAAAGGCTGATAAAAGTACAATGAGATTTTCTGTGGTCAGATTTGATACAATATAGCTCCATTTAGCTAAGCCTACCCTTATCACCAGCACTTCAGGGCTCTTCAATAACCATTTGTCATCAAATTTTCCCTCTGCTTCTCCTCATCTCATTCCAAAGATTATTCTTTTAAAATGCAGAAAGACGAGCTTGGAGCTATCACTAGACAGATACACATATAATTTTTTTTTAACATAAAATGAACCAGATTCTTTAGTCCTTGAAGTAGTTAGAAAGTTTTTTTGGCTATATAATAATGTATCTCTTCATAATCCTGTGCCTGAACTCCATCAAGTAGCACTGGTACCCTTCAGCCCCATTTCATACACTTCTATAAACACTACAGTATCCTTTACTTTTCATATTTGCCAACAACTCAAATACATAAAATCAGGTGGGCATTCTCTGCTTGGGCTCTGCTCTGAGACTTCCCAAGCAGAGATGAGTTCCTGCACTCTCACAAGCTCACAGAACAACGTGGCTCAAACCAGGGGAATCTGCTGCTCCCACCCGAAATGTTCCACAACAGCCTCACTTCACAGCCCTGGAAAAGAAGACTCCTCCAGGAAATCATCTGCATTAATTTGTCCATGCAAATTCTTACCCCAGACGTCGGATTTGATGGAGAACTTGTTGTAGGCCAGGCTTTCTGGTGCAGTCCACTTGATGGGGAATTTGGCTCCGGCGTGGGCCGTGTAGGTGTCACCCGTCATTAACCTGCTCAGGCCAAAGTCTGCCACCTTCACCAAGTGGTTCTCCCCTACAAGGCAGTTCCTGGCAGCAAGGTCCCTAAAAAGAAGACCAAAAATAGGCAATGAGAAGTCTTTACCATCTCACTTCTAGCGATAGCAAGGAAGCCTGCTGTTCCCGAAGAAACCTGGGCCTGTGTGATTTATTTTGATCCAAATATTACACAGAAATTCTGGAGTTACACGCACACACACAAGGGGGAAAGTTATTTTCCATTCCGTCTTCATAAGACTGTCATCCAAACTATTTTTTTTTTCCCTTCTAATTTGAAGTGAGAGCTTCAAGAAGCCCCCTCACTTTCAATAAAAGCTGCCACCCTCAGGATAAAAATATTTCAAAGAAATGTCAGTGCTCAAGTTATCAATAGCTGGAGATGAGCACTGAATAAACTGAGTTTCAATTCCTCACTTCTTGCCCACCTCTGTAGCGCTTCAGTCACCCCAGCCAACACCAGCCATTCTCCAGAACTCCTTTTCCAGTCCTTGCTCAAGAACCAGGATGAGCTCCCAGCCCTGCTCTTCCTCCTCCTAGGTGTACCACCTTTCACAACACAATTTGTTCACAACCAATTTGGCCTTTGCAAACCTGCTGGAGCCTCTGCTGTCAATGCTGGCACTTTCAAAGAACTGGGCAATTAGCAGATTTAACTTTTTTTCCCCTTTTTCTTCCACCACTGGCCCCACCCTGGCAGGTGAGTGATGTGCACGTTGCATTTGTCACTTCCCTGGTTTGTACATGCTGTCTGCATCCTCGGAAATGCTTCAGGAGGATAAAAATGTAAAGCACAGATTTCTCCTAATATTAGGTTTTGTTAAAAACACTTTTCCAGATTATGTCACATTGAACTAAAAATTGATTGTACCAGGAAGCTCCTGTGAGATCTTTAGATATGAGGCAGACACTGCTGTTTCTGTTGCTTGTTCTGCTCAATCAGAATAAATTAAAAAACAGAAAAAAGTACATCTTACTGGATGCCCATTTAAATTTCACAGTGTTTTTGAATGTACCTTCTTATCAACGCTGATTACTACAATGTGTATCTAAATAAAAGCTCCTCTCCATAATCAAATTCCTCCTCCTTCCTGATTCATTAAATGAGGTCAGAGCACAGCATTTGAATCCATGGATGTGAATTGTGACAACACTCTTCAAGTAATTGGGTAGGTGGTTATGGGGGTGGCTGATAAGGAAAAATGCTACTATTTATTTTAGATAAATGGGTCATCAGAAGTAAGAGGAAATGAAATGAATGGCAGAGAAGACAAATGAGATTCACACAAAGGAGTTTTTAAAGTTTGCTTCCTGCGGGCTGAAGGGACAAAATCCTTTCAACAGAGCAAATCAAAGGCTGGAAATTTTAATTGGCAGGATCACTGTTCAATTTATTGACTGATAGCAGCATTTAACCAGGCCTTTCAAGCAGCGAAGGCAACTCACGGCTCAGAAGAGCACCTAGAACTTTACACACGATCTTCATATTTGTCTCTATGAAAAAAAAAAACCACGTGCTAATTCCATATTCCAGTTAATTGGGCAGGAAAGGTCATGCTACGACACCGAGAGCATCTTGTACAAAGCTGAGGCACTCTCGAGCCCGGGCACAGGATGTGTCATTACATTGCCAGGAGCCCATTTCTGCAGACGAGGAACGCACAGCTCCAGCCATAATTGCAGCACACTTTAAAGGTCAGAGTCCCTGAGACTTTTAAGACAGCAGAGATGCTTATTAAAGTGAATACACAATCTGGACAATAGCGTGGAACAATCTCCTGCAGCAGAAAACAAAGTGAACCAAACAAGAAAGAACAGGGGCTGAGGCGGCGCTCGGAGGGTGATTCTGCTGCGGGGACCTGCACACATCCAGCAGCACCAACTGCAGCTGGTTTGAAAGGCTGTTAGAAACAAGGAAGTGGCTTATCTGGTCCATTAAAAGTCCATTACTTTGGGCTTAAACTCACATGTAAGGCCTTGCCCGAAATATGTAAGTACTGATGTGTCTTTCACCTGCGTGTACTTCAAAGGCAAGAGAAAAGCCCTGAGAGAAAACCCATCCTTTGGACAGGTTAATAGACTGTGCCAGATTTGCACTAGTGTCTTAAATATATGACACCAATCAATGCTGTGATAGCCTGAAAGGGAGGAAAATACATCAAGCATTGCTCTGTGCTAGAGATTCAAGGGTGCTCAGTGTCCTTCCTACCTGTGGATGAAGTTTTTCTTCTCCAGGTACTCCATGGCTGAGGAGATCTGAGTTGCCATGTACAGCAGCACCACAGCATTCACCTCCTGCCTGTTACACTCCCGCAGGTAATCCAGCAGGTTCCCATATGTCATGAACTCTGTGATGATGTAGAAAGGAGGTTCCCGTGTGCACACCCCTGGGGAACAACACAAAGTTGACAATGAACGTTGGAGAACAGCACTGAATCTTCAGGTTTCATCCTCAAAGGCAATTTGTACCTCCAGAAGGCAGAAAAATGGGGCTCGTGGAAAGAACAGATTCTGCTTGGAAGTGGTTAATAGAGGGGTTTAATTTTCTGCTTCAGCCTCTGGCAAATTAAACATTAGGGAGACGAGATCATTAAGAATCATGTATTAGTGGTACAAATTGTGAATTTTGCCAGACAATAAGTGTCTGTATTTAAAGCCTTGGTATGGTAAGCAGCTTATCTGCTCCTTAACATCCATATCACTGCACAAGGGTTTAGTTCAAATCCCTCTGCTTGGTATTTATCACTTACCTAATAATTGCACCAAGTTCGGATGCTTGATCTCCTTCATTACTGCAGCTTCTTTCAAGAACTCTTCCACCTCCATGGTATCCTCCTGCAGAACAATGGCAAAGCTTTGGCAAAGGCAGTGTACACAAAGGACAAGCAGATTTTTATGGGGACACAAAAAGAACTGCAAACTGACAACATAAGCCACAGTTCTCACAGGGTAATTTTTCCCTGTAGCCACAACACAAAGCCAGGGAGCTACAAACATTAATTTTTTGTATGATTGAAAAAATACAATTTTTTTGTCATTTTCATACTAGCTGAGCTTGCTGGGGCAAGAAAATCCTTATCCCTTTTGTGAAGGGTCTCTCACAGAATGCTCAGGAGCTGAAAAGGAAAAACAAGCTTGTTCCTAGCAGAAAAAAAAAAAAAAAAGACAACATGAAATAAAAAGTACAAAAAAGGAACAAGAACGAACATAAAAGAAAGGATACACCACAATAAAATGCTTGAGAGGCTGCTGAAAGGCAGGCCCTTGGGTTCACTGGGCAGGAACAAGAAATCCCCTCTCTCAGCCAGGGAGGCACAGCCCATGGCAGCTGCTGTGAACTGAAAGCCCAGGGTTTCACAGATTCATTTCTGGCATTTAGAGCCTGACCCATGACGTATCCAATCTGTGCAGACGTGCCATTGCCACTTTGCTGGGCACCATAAAGTCACTTGGCACAGCACAGACCCAAGGAAGATACAATCTTGCTCAAAAGACATATTTTTCAGAAGCAGATCGGGCCCCAAATGGCCAGGAGGTCATTTCAAAGTGGTGCAAAAATACAGACCTATTCCTAAAGCAATGCTTATTTCTATATCCATATTTTTTTCACTGATGGATTAATGTTGACAGGCTACATGGACAAAGTGTTTTAGGGAAGGATTGGAAAGGATTTAGTGCTGCTGGTGAGAATGATAACAGTGGGCTGCCACTGCAAGATCCAGCCAGCTCCCTGCTCTGCACTTAGCACTGAGAACATTCTTCCAACACTTCCATTCAATCATTCACTATTCATTGCCAATTAGCTTGATTGACAGCTGTGATTTGCTCAACACACTGTCAAAACTAATAGTCCAAAGGTCCTTGTGAGCAGAACCTTAAACTGTTCTCTTTGGCAAAGGAAACTGAGTTAATAATCCAGGTTGCAAAATTATCCTAAATACGCCTTTGTCTTGTTCACGCTACACAAACCTTGAAAGGTTTGTCCTTTGCATAGCTGCTCCACAGTTTGAAATTTCTTACCTCTCAGTGACCATCTTAATAGGAAGGACTCATACAGAGAACCACTGTGGCAGTGACCTCTCTGAAAACCTGATCTTGTGGAAATCACCAAGCTTTAACCGGCTTCCAGCTCCCACTATACTAAACCACGGCAGAAATAAAACAGTTCTGGCTGTCCAGCATTTTCCCAGCACAGCACAAGGCCATGCCATGGTGTTAAGGGACACCAGGGTTACATGTTGCCTAATTCAAAACACAGTCTTCTTGGCTGGGGAAAAAAATAAAGGAGAGAGAAAAAAAAAACAAAACCTGAAAGAAAAAGCAGAGGCAGTCCTAGGGGCAGCAGAGGTGAGGTGAGCAGTAAGAAATGTGCTGAGCTGACCAGCTCACAGCAGCTCAGCCATTAAATGGCCCTCAGGAGAACGAGCTGTGGCCAGAGTCACAACCAGCTGCACTCAGTCCAGTGCAGGTCACAGAGCTCCCTGTCCCCACAGCCACTGCCCCATGGTCCTGCCCAATTTGGGGGAAAAAAACCACAAATTCAGAGCGTGTCCAGTTATAACAGCCCCTGATAAATACTGTGCCCTGTGCAACTCCCAGAGCTGCCGGGGGTGGATTTTAACAGGCAACAACTCAGAACCAAAACACGGTCTTGCCCTCTCCAGCTGAACACTGAGGAACAGCGTGTGCTGCTTCCATCACTTCTCCAGATCCGTGCCAGCCACGAGCTATCTTTAGACACTCGACAGAAAACTGAACAACAAAGGGGTGTTCGCAAGCATCATTATTCAAAAAGGTGCTGGAAGGACTTTTCTCCTCCTCTCTCTCTCTTTTAGTCTTCGCCCTCCTTTATCTTTCTTACAGATATCTGAGGTAGATGGGGAAGGAGCAAGAAGAATCACACAAAGTTTTGAAAAACATTCTCTCAAAGGAAAATAAAATGAGTCATCCAAAGATTCGGGCAGAAGCTGCAAGAGGCTTGTTTTTCCCAGTAGAACTGGGATATAAATGCGATTTTAAAATGTTTCCCAAAACTTTGAAGAAAGCTATAATCCCACCTGTCAGGCAGTAGACTAATGGATTTAAAAAAGGTGGATTATAAACTTGCTTTTAAGGATGGTTTTAGCGTGCATAATTGCAGTTGAAGTGTTTCTCAACTCTCTTTTTGGTTGTTCTTACACTCCCCAGTGGAACATGCTGCTCCATACTACATTATGAACCACTTTTAGTCGTGTTTCATTAAATATTTATTTATTTGAAACAGCCATGGTCTGTATTAAGGTTTCTCCTTTGCACAAACAGATCTGATGGGATAACATGCAATTTATCTCTGTTGATGGGTTTTAGGGAGAAGAGAATGAAAGCAACAACTTCAGCTCGGAACAAGACGGGAAGTCTGAAAGCATCAGGAGCCCTCAACACTGCAACCAGCAGCAGGAAGATGTCCCTGCAAGCTGTGCTCCAGGGAGGAGCTGAGCTCTCCCCAGTGTGAGCAGGTGCTTGGGTGGATCTGGTCACATCCCAGCTCACCTGCACCGCAGCGCTCCGAGCGATCCCGAGCAGGGACAACACTAGATGTCACTCGCTCCCTGTGCAAGCAGCACTTGGACTCCCCCGCTGGGAGCAGCAGCAGGAACCTCCAGAGTACAAAAAAGGCCAAAATGAAAGTACTTTCTGCAGCCATAGCAACCCAGGAGTACTGAGGCAGCCACTGCTCGGAGAGAAAGGAAGGAATATTTTCCCCAAATCAAGGAGAGGTTCATCCCCTGACACTGAGGCGTCTACACAGTTCTCTCCACTTCAAAATTTCCACTGCAAAAAACTTAAAAAGAAACAAACGAAAACCCCAGTTCTGTTTGTTTCTGCAAGACCAAACCATGTCCCTGTTCGAGGAGAGAGAACATGGTGTCAAGTTCGCATAAACTCCTATTAAGCAATCAAATGCAATGTGTGCAGATGGTGCCAGAAGATCTCAAGACAGTTTTATAAACATAGATGAATTAAGCAGCGACCTTATGAACTCACAGAGCACTATTTGCATTTCAAGAGACAAGGAAACCAAGACACAGAAATCAGGGAGCAGAGCCAGAAACAGAACTGATTATCCAGTTCTTCATTAAAGCCACTTATGAATTTTAATACACCTTAGATTGCATACCATTTTTCCTCCTCTTGTGTCTTTTGATAAGAAGCAGCTGTGAACAGTTGCCTAAGACTTCCAGGTACACAGGGAGCTATTCTTTTGGGAAAGATGCCACATAAGACAGAAAATCAAAACATGTAAAGCCTCCCTGAAGCACAGCCTTTGAATTTTATGTTGACTGACTCACAATCCACAGTTTTCCTTAATACACCAGCTTGTGCTGGTGTGTTCATCCGTGAAGAGCTCACCTTTACCACACCATGAATGCAAGACAACACAGCACTATTTACTTTTTTAAGGTTTCATGAATTCTCCAGTAAAAACTGTGCTGTTAACATCCTCTGTTTACATACAAGTGTTATAGGTATCACATAAACCATAAGAGGGATCAAGCTCTTTAAAAAATACTCTATTCCCAGCCTACAGCACTCAAAGGGAGGGCTGCCACCAAGGCAAACACCTAACTAGAACCGAGGGCAGACAGCCAGCCCCAGCTCACTCCCAGCTGAATGGGGAGTGCTCCAACACTTACCTTGAGAGTCTTCACGGCCACTGTCAGGCTGTACTTCTTCCAGACCCCTTCATACACCTCTCCATACTGGCCTCCACCCAGCTTGTGCTTCATGGTGATGTCTGTGCGCTCGATCTCCCACTTGTCATAGTTGGGGGACACGCCGTAGATCGTGGGCTTGTTGCGCTTGGGCGCCGGGTAGTGCAGGGTGGTGATGAGCCCGTCTGCCACGGTGGAATGGTGATGCACCAGCTCTGCCAAGGTGTTGAAGCGGCTCTCTGAAGACACATAGAGCTGGGAAGCAGAGGGGAAGGGAAAAGCTTGTTCAGGTAGTGCCTCTCGCTGAGCTGGTACACAGGGACTGCATCACACAATTGTGAAAGCCAAGGGTGGCGTTGCTTCTACTCTGGCCATGGAGCTGTGAGCTCCACGAGCTCTGTAACCAGCTCCAGAGCCCGGAACAATCAATGCTTACATGGGAAAGGCATGGATTCAGGAGAAAACACATGCACTTTGCCAAAACAACAGGGCAGAAATGGCTGCAAATAGCACTAGACTGGCATGCTGTTGCTTGAGATGTCCTTTTTCAAAAGCCTGGTCAGTAGAGACTGTGGGACGTTTCCAGGAGGGGTGTCACCCTCAGTGTCTCAATTTCACTATTACTATTCAGGTTATGACATTTTTACCTGCCTAAATTCTCCTTGAAGCATCACTGGCAAACCAGAGGCTTCCCTGCTGAAGGCCTGAGCTTCTGCAGAGCTTTAGCATGAAGTCAGGAGTGGGTCTGCTCCATCCCTGTGATGGGCACTGATCAATAGCACAGAAGGAAAATCATTACCACTGAATGAAAACCTGCTGCGAGGCATGATAACCCATATTTGTTACCTTCTTAACATTTATACAGAAGATCCATTTTAAGCCTAAAATCCTGCTAAAGATAACGGATAACTGACTCCCTCCCACCAGAGCTGTGTGTCTCCAGTTTTCATCCTCAAGCCCAATCTTCTGCCAGGCAAGGTGAAATTTAATTAATTTAGAAATATAATTATTTGAAAAGTGCTGGTTACACCTGAAGGACAGAGAGAAATCCTTGTATCAACGTGCATTTTGCATCACAGTCTAGCCTACAACACAGAAAATGGAAGAGCTCCATTTCTCACAAAGGACCAAGCTTGCAGGAAGAGCAGCACCATTTTTGGCCACCCAAATTTCTGTCCAGTCCACACACCAGTCCTACTGCTCACATCATATGCCAACAGCTATGATCAAACTTCCCAAATGCTTCTGACACGCTGGATGTATACTCAACAGTTTCTGCATGAGCAGTGGCCATCTGTCTGGGATTTCAGGAGGCTGGGAAGTTGATAGAGCTGCCAGGCATCCAAAAATCCCAGACTTAGAGTCGAATTCTGCTTCTTCCATCTAGACAGAATTTTTGGATGGTAAAAGAAAATGCATCTGTGAAGTTCCAGCAATACAAGAGAAGCACCAACAAAAAAGCGTTTGCAGGAGAAAAAAAAAAGCGTTTGCAGGAAGGGATAAAACCACCCTCAAACTTGATTAAGGACTTTTTCATGGAGACTATGGGAAATAATGGCAACCTCCTGGGGAGCAGGTTTACAACTCTCTACCAAAATGAATCAGACATTCTTTTGAGGTAACTGGACTAAATCTCATTTCAACACCATGAGTATAAAAAAAACCCCTCAAACGAAAAAAATCCTACAAAAACCTACAACACTTTTTGGTGTCAAACAGATGAAATCACCTTAAAACTAGATGTTCTGAGAACAGAGAAGTGACAACATAAGAGGTTGTTCCAGCTGCTTGGTGTGAGTGACCAAGCATTAGCCAGTACAACCACTATTTTAAACAAGCCATGCCTGTTGGGAACAGCTTGGAAGTACTTGCAGTGGTATGAGCAGCTCCCATGCTACATTGAGAATTAAAATCTAAAAACATGGACGTAGGAAAAGCTGAACTCCAGGATTACTTGGAAGTATTAGAGAGGCATGGAGAAGGAAGCTCCCCCATGGTTTTATGACAAGTTATATGGCATGAAAATTGGAGATATCTATATTTAGTGTGACAGATTGTATGATCCTGTTAAAGGAGAAAGAAGCTAAATAAATGGCCAAAGATTTCAGAGAAAACCTGTAGGAGGATGAGGAAAGAACAGGACTGCCCTGTCCAGGCCACAAAAACAACATTCCATGCCTTAACACTCATGAAGTTTTCCATTAGATAAACTTCCATCAGTAAACCTGTTTATTCTGTAGCAGATTTTTTCTAACCTCTCACTGATGACACCCAACAACAAAACCATGTGGTTCTGCTGACTTGTGCTCTCACAGAGGTGACAGCACCTGAGTTATGACAGCACATGAGTTTTGCAGGGACTCAAGTTTGCTTCCCAGCTATGTTGTTGAGACATTATTTGGTCAATTTTTGTGTATCAAACAAGCCTGTCCTGTTTCAAGGGGCTTTGCTTGTATAAATGGGCTGTTCATCTGCAATTCTGCCACCAGCCCACATTCTCTTTTTCCTGGCTGGGCTATTTCATACAGGTGGTTAAACTGGCTCGTGCTAACCTCAGCACATTCTGAATCCCATGGCACTCCCACTCCCCACTGTGCAGACAAAACTGAACATCCACACCAAAAAATCCATGAAGGTTCAAGTCTGCATCCAATTCAGCCACTGGAGGATCCAAGAGACTCACGCAGGACCCCAGTCCTGATTCCTTCCTGCTGAGGACAGCAGGATTTGAAGAACTGGCTGGACAAGGCTGTTTATTCAGTTGGGTTACTCAATAGGAGGCTTTCCCTCAAGTACTATCAAATCAGGAAAACCAAGTCCTCTGTACCACGGAAGTGGTTAACCAGAAAACTGGCTGCACTGTGCCAGCCAAATCAAGAAAGGTCACTTTTAATACCTTCCTTAAAAAAACCCCAACCAACAAAACAAAACATTAGAGGGTGGTCCAGAAAAATATGGCCCATTAAAGTGGGAAAAAAAAAAAAATTCCCTGAGTAATTTTTTTAAAGTTGTTGAACGCCAATGCATTCAATAGAATTTGTACTAAAAATAGGATGTACAAACCTCTGATCTCTCTAGTCCCTTCAATTTTCCCCCAGGAAAAAAGTCTGGGCAAGGCTTTGCAATGCAGGACACACCACCATGCTGAGCAGCAGCTGCTCCACATGTTCCTCTAATACCTCTTTCTCCTGAAGCGTGTTCTGTCAGGCACAGGATATGATCCCACCAAAGCCATTCATCCTTACTGCAGCTCCAGGAGATATTAAATTCCCTGGACAGGCTGACTAATGATACAGCAGGCTGGGAGGGCCCCAGGTGCTCTGGGAGGTGAAGGTAAGAGCTTTCCTCCAGCACGGCCATGATCTGCTGTGAAGCTGGTGATAGAGTGAGACACGAGCAGCTCAGAGCAGGATCTGCTCCAGCAGCCTCCATTCCACACAGGGACAAACAGGGATACTGGCTGCTTCTCTTCCCAGCTCCTCAGCTTTGACAGCCAGGGACAGGGTGCTGGGAGAGCACAGTGTCCCCAGCCCAGCAGCACATCTGCTGTTAGGATGTTGCAATTCACTGCCCGGCTCGTTAACGCAAATTGGAATTGATGAGGTCTAACACGCCGGGCTGTGAGCTGCAGCACATGATGCATGGACGTGGCAAACTGCCCCTTCTGCAGGGATGCTGGCACTTGGCACAGCACCAGGACTACCGTGGCTACCTCCCTGCTTGATCCTGCAATGCCCAAAAGCCACAGGTCTCAGTCACCACTGCTGCTCAGTTCTGTATTTCCAACTACCATGAGCTGCAGCTCTGCTTTAGTGAATTGTTCCAACCTGCACTTTCTCACAAAAACACCAATGCAAGCAACTCTGTGGAGAACGAACAGTTAACCTGGCTAAGACAGACCTGAATGGATTACTGGAGCTCTGCAGAACTGTTTTTCTGGGATAAAAACAGCTCTGCTGGGATGAAAGCCTTCATATGCCAAACTCTATTACAGCTCAAATGGAGAACATGTGCTATCTCCTCACGGACACATGCTTATTTACACCAACCCAAGGAGCCTTCGGTTCAAAACGTTCACATGTGAGCACAGCTCATCTGCCAGCATCTATGGGAATAGAAGGAATATCCACTGCAGAGACAGGAGGAGGAATAATATTCCAGATTGCCATGTAGCCCTTCAAGTATGCTGCATGTCAGCACTTCACAGAGCTGATGGTGACCACAGAGAGTGTCTACATGGGAGGGAGAAGGAAGAATCAAAATGCCATAAGTTGGAAATATATTGCCTTAAATAACATGGTCAGAATTGTCTCAATTCTAACCTGCTTGCTAAAGCAGACAAAGAGTATTTCAACACTGAATAAAATCTGGTTATCTTACTGGAGGTTTTAGAGTGCTGAGTCTGATAAATAGGAAGCATGGTGTACTGGCTCCCTGTATTTTCATACTACAGATTTTGCTGTCAGCATTCTGTAGGAAGAGTAAAACTCTCACAAGACAAAGGAAAATTGGGCACAGTGGGCTGCTACTATACTTGATTACTTTTATTTTCTTTCTTTTGAAGAAATTTAATGGCACAGAATCTGCCATCTATTAGATGCTGGCAAGAAGAGCCTCGGCAGCCATGCTCCAGACCCACACTTCAACTTCTGCACAGGATCTAAAGAGACACTGCTTAAAATAGAATTGTTAAAACACAACATTTTCCAAAATCCAATGCCAGTAGAAACGTTTCCATGAAATTAAAACAAAAATCTGTGGAAAACTACACTTTTATGCTAACATTTCTCCGCAGCATCCACAAAGCACAGCATTGCAACACTGCTACAGCACACAACAATCTAGGGAAAAAATGAAGGAACTGGGGACAAAGCCCATATAAAAGTGAAAGTGCCTACCCGTCTCCAATGATCACGCTGAAATACTGTAGAGAAATCAAAACAGTAGTTAAAAATACTGCAGAATACCTCAGAAAAGCATTCTGTCCCTAATATTTATAGGATTAATAGCAACAGGTGCTGACTGTTCTGATTTGACAAGCAAAGAGATTATCTTTCAAACACAAGGGACAAGAACTCTCAGAACCTCTTATTAACAATCTATTAGATTCTGCTCTGATCTAACTCTATTTCCTCCCTTAAAGTGCTTCAGTGCTGATCTGCATTAAACAATTTACTAAAAGAATGAAACCATTTTGCCCCAGCCACATCAGAACCTCAGTTTCCTGCAACTATAGATGGTGAGCCCCATGACCAGAGCTCAGAGCTGCTCCTTTTGACCTGGTGCACACCAAGCAGCACCCAGGGCAGGAGAGCACAATCTGGACCCTACCTTAAAGCAATAAAACCATTTTGCCCCAGCTACATCACAACCTCAGTTTCCTGCAACTACAGACGGCGAGCCCTGCGACCAGAGCTCAGAGTTGCTCTGTTTGACCTGGCAGCACCCCCAGGGCAGGCCAGCACAGCCCAGAGTCTACCTTAAAGCAATAAAACCATTTTGCCCCAGCTACATCAGAACCTCAGTCTGCTGCAACTACAGATGGTGAGCCCCACAACCAGGCTCAGAACTGCTCTGTTTGACCTGGCACACACCAAGCAGCACCCCCAGGGCAGGCCAGCACAGTCTGGAGCCTACCTTAAAGCAATAAAACCATTCTGCCCCAGCTACATCAGAACCTCAGTCTGCTGCAACTACAGATGGTGAGCCCCACAACCAGGCTCAGAACTGCTCTGTTTGACCTGGCACACACCAAGCAGCACCCCCAGGGCAGGCCAGCACAGTCTGGAGCCTACCTTAAAGCAATAAAACCATTCTGCCCCAGCTACATCAGAACCTCAGTCTGCTGCAACTACAGATGGTGAGCCCCACAACCAGGCTCAGAACTGCTCTGTTTGACCTGGCACACACCAAGCAGCACCCCCAGGGCAGGCCAGCACAGTCTGGAGCCTACCTTAAAGCAATAAAACCATTCTGCCCCAGCTACATCAGAACCTCAGTCTGCTGCAACTACAGATGGTGAGCCCCACAACCAGGCTCAGAACTGCTCTGTTTGACCTGGCACACACCAAGCAGCACCCCCAGGGCAGGCCAGCACAGTCTGGAGCCTACCTTAAAGCAATAAAACCATTCTGCCCCAGCTACATCAGAACCTCAGTCTGCTGCAACTACAGATGGTGAGCCCCACAACCAGGCTCAGAACTGCTCTGTTTGACCTGGCACACACCAAGCAGCACCCCCAGTGCAGGCAAGCACAGCCCAGAGCCTACCTTAAAGCAATAAAACCATTTTGCCCCAGTCAAGTCACAACCTCAGTTTCCTGCAACTACTGACGGCGAGCCCCACAACCAGAGCTCAGAGCTGCTCCGTTTGACCCGGCACACCCCAGGGCAGGCCAGCACAGCCCGGAGCCTACCTTGCCATCGGAGGCAGTGTTGATCCTGTAGTGGTAGACCCTGCCCTCGTAGCGCAGGGAGATGGATCTCTGCCCGGGGCTGCTCTCGCTCTCCCGCACCAGGAAGCTGCCGTTGATGCCGCTGCTCAGCAGGTACTCGGCGGCGTTCCGTGACACTGGCCCGTGGTACCACGAGTGCTTCTCCAAGCTGTTCACTGGGGTGATGTAGTTGCTGGGGACCCAGCCCTGCCCGTTCTTGGTCTGCGCCTCGCACCACTCCCCGTTGTGGTTGTAGCCCAGCACGCGGAGCTTTTCGCCTTGGAGGGGAAAGAAAAATGTGTATTTAGGCGTGGGAGCTGAGGGCAAAGATAAGTTCTTTGTGCCTAACAGATCATTAAATAATCTCCTATAAGAATAGGTATCTGACTCAGCAGGGAGCATGTGTTTCTCTTCAAGCTCGAGTGGACCTCTCCAAGCCAAATAAAGTCACATGCTTCAGATTTTTAGGCTCTCCTGCACCAGCTCCAATACTGCTCGAGTTTAAAAAATGAATCCAGTAAATTTTATTTGAACTGAGTTGGCTTGTTGGAGCTAGGAAAGAACTGGAGTGGATAAACATTAAAAAAATAATTTCAATTAGGAAGGTAAGTAGATGTGACTTGGAGTACATACAGTGTTTTCCTACTCAATCCTTCTGGTCCTTATATCTGTACAGTGATTTTTCATACAGGGACTGTGTTTTGGAGAACTGTGAAAATAGAAGACCAGCCTCCAAAATCAACTTAGTTTAATTTCTCAGTTCAAATTCTTGCTCCTAATGTAGACTTCAGTTTTGACAAACAGTTTCTTGCCCAATGCAATAAAAAAAGACAGTTACAACCTTTAAAAAGGTCATGACTTTGTGAAATATTTGTATTTGATTAAGATGATTTCCCACAGTAAAAAAAAAAAATTCCACAGGGCTCGGTGTAGAACTTAATTATTTCACAGCGACTTTCCTTTCTACACCTTCTTCCACATTCCCAGTGGAATTCTGGCCAGTGACCTTACCTTTAGTTATGCTGAGAGTGTTGTCCCCACTCGCCACAAAATCATACAGTGCAACAAAGAGATGGGGGTCATTTTCACTAGGGCAGGAGAGAAGGTTTTCCTTGGAGTTCCAGCGAGCTGCTTCACTCAGACCCTGCGGCTCAAAGTCTGACACTACCGGTCTCTGAAGGGCTTCTGGAGGAGAGAGAGAGGGAGAGAAAGGAAAAAGCAGGTTCATTTTGGCTGATAAAAGCCATCTGGCCGACCCACGCACTCTGACTTTCTAAGTTGCATTGTTTTGTGACACGTGTGCTCCTCGTGCGTCAGAGGACAGACATGGACAGCGCCTTCATGCAGATCTCCTGCCACATGGGCAGGACACTCCAGCTCCAGAGCTGTCCCCAGCCTTCCCAGAGCCCCCAGCTCCTGCCTCCCACAACACTCAGGAGAGGGAAAGCCTCTGTCCCATCCCTCCAGTAAATGCAGCTCACGTAGGCTGTTTGCTGCCTGTAAATCCTTTGGCTCACACCTAACTGCTGGAATGGTTAGATTTGAAAACAAACCCAGGACCTTTAAAAGGTAAATCCCTTAATTATCCTATAAATGAAATAGCCAGAATGTGCAGCAAATGGAGCCAAGCAGGGTGAGATTTATAAGACATGGTATTTAAGAAGGAGTTAGGTCTTTCTGTTCTTCACAGTCGTTTTAATCATCTCTCTCCTTATTTGAGGACAAGGCAGTGTCTTTTCTGTTGCCCTCTCTCCTGCCCATCACTCTCAGAGCAGCGTTGAGCGTACTTCTATATTTTCAGTAACCCTGAGACACCTCCAAAGACAGAGATTCCTAAAAATTGAGCTTTACAGGTGAGTAGAAACCAACCTCCGAAGTTTCTTGTACACCGTAGCTCATTAGGCATGTACTATTCAGTATCAGGCAAGTCCCAATACCTCAGGGAATTTCACTGTAGTTGTTGCTGCAAGTCCTTCACTTTGGAGCACGACTGTAGATTTTGGAGCAGAAATGCTCCAGATAGCTGTGTCCCCTCACTCTTTGACACGCTACCCCCAGATGTGCTGACAGCGCCGTGCCTGACTGAGCTGGCACAGAACCAGGACAACAAGTTGTGAAACTCCTGCATTTTGAAGGGTCATTCTCCATCTGGATGAGTTTGTGGAGCGAGGTCAGAGTGTTGCACACAAGGCACTGCGTCACTGCGGCTCTGGGGACAGGAAACACGGCACTGTCACAGCACCATGGGACTGCCCTTCATCACCCAGCATCAGCACAGACTGGGCTTCCGACAGAGAAATCCCATGCCAAGTGTTCCCTAGGCTGTCAGGTCACCTGGGAGCACAGTATTCTTTTTACACCTGCAGTGCTCAGTAGCATTGTGCTGCTGTGCAGATGCAATCCTATCAAAACATGGTTTTAACACTACTGTTTGTTTGGCCTGGAAATTCAGTATAAGCTGTGCCAGTAAACCAGTGAAGAACTGATGCAATTGACACTAGAAAAGGCATGGAAGTTTTGTGTGGACTGGGACGTGTCCAAAATAAGTTCCCAATGAGGAAATGCTAAAAACAAACAAAACCCCAACCCCCCAAAATTCAACCCTACAAATTGTAACAATATATATTATTTCTTAATATTATCTTTGATAGTGAAAGTGGAAATAGTAGTGGTGGCCACTATTTATCCAAAGACAATCTGGCATCCTTGATGTGTTGGTCAGGTGACCACTGGTAAAGGCTCTCTGGGTGGTTATTTATGTACATGAGCATTACTGTATTCATTGGATAATGTATATATGTGAGCAAAATAGCAAATACAGACACTGCTGGGCTTGTTTTCCTAGCCAAACTGTAACTGCAGGGAGATATATTTCCATAGTGAATCAGAGCAGTTAAATAATTCCACTTTCTAAATGATTCCACAGTCAGAAAAAGTGGTAGTGTGCTGGGTGGTTATTTTAAAGCACCTTGATATCCTGGCTTCCTCTTCTTGTGTCCTGCAGGAGAATATATTTTAATAGGTTTCCCTCAAGAGTGACAATGAGAAAAGAACAGAAAATCCACTTTCAGAAATTAAGCTATAATCATTTTACCATGAAAACACTTTGACCCTGTCAAGCTCATTAAGTTCCCTTATCAAACACAGGGCACTGCAGTGCCAGGAGATACTCCAAGGAGTTAAACATCAGTGAACACCTGGAACAGACAGACAGACAGCAGTGGCAGACACACAGCCTCAGCAAGCAGCAGTGCTGTGATGCTCTCCCCAAAAAACGAGACAAACCAGCACTTGCTGCTCCGTGGGATGGACAGTAACCTCTGTTAGGAAGGAAAATGCCTCCCACACAGGGCACTGATTGCACAGGAAGGCAGGAAATCCAAGGCAGGCTCCCCTCCAACTCCAGCACGATCGCAGCCCAGCGGAGGATGGCTCAGGCACAGACAGGGATGGGGACGTGGGAGCAAAGCCAAGAGCTCCACAAGAATCCCTCCCTCTTGCCCAGGCTGTGGTGAGGCTGGGACTGACTCACTACACACGGATGCCAAGGTATGTGCTCGATTCAGCTGTGAGACAACACCGTGCCAGCCGCCAACAACACCCACGAGCTGTGGGACCGAGTCGGGGAAGGCTGGGTTTGCTCCACGACATCCCCACAGACACTGACTCATGATAATGCCTGCAAAACCAAGAGCAGGGGCTGGTAAACACACACACGAGAGTTTGCTAAGCTGGAAAACCACACCGGTCTCCCAGTGAAATCAGAGCATGCCCATACCCTCTGTGTCTCCCAGTTTGACCCTCCTGAGCAGCCACAGGCACCCCAACAGAGGTGCAGGCTGTGTGTGAACGTGCTGTGCAGGACAGCACCATGGGGAGAGGCCTGGCACAACCCTTGGGCTGAGTGAGGCTGGTTTTTCCAGAAGGTAGGAACCCCAGGTTAAGAACTGAGGTGGGGAAGGTGGTGAATGAAGCTTGAGGAGCATCCAGAAAGGGAGGATGAGACCCCGAGTCAACACAGAGAAAAGCGCAAAAGAAAGAGCAGAATTGTGGTGACCCGAGTGTAGCAGAAGCTTGATAGACCGTGACAAAACACACTTTTAAAGGTCTGGGCCCCAAGAGGAGACTGTCAGCAGACTGAGGACACAGAACCATGAAGCGAGAGAAGCAGGCAGGACGTGTCCATCTGGGAGCCACGTAGAGCCGGCTGTCAGCAGCGTTCATCCCCCTGAGCCATCCTCCAGCAAATCTGCCCAGACATTCCAGTCCTCCAGAGCAGGAATTAGACATTGCTGTCCCTACATATTGAGGGCCTTTTTCAACACACAGCTTCTTCACCTCCTACTGCTGGTTTTAACTACAATTTTACAGCACTGCTGAGATCTTCGGTGGGCCAGATTCCTCCTAATAAATCAGCCTGGCTGCTGTACCTACAGGAGGCCATCCTGGCACGGTGATGGGGCAGGAAGCGAGCATAATTCAATCTGTTATCGCTGCACTGTCCTTCCTTCCACACATCCACTTTGTCTTGTGCTGCATCCCAGTAAGGCTGCAATTTATTACTCTGATCATACCATGCTCTGGATAACACCTGGGCTCCTGAGAGGAGTCCTAAGGCAGCGCTGTAATTCAGTTCTCCACTAACATCAACTAAATGATGACTCTTAATTAAAGCGGTGCAGACTTTGAAATAAGACAACAGCAGCTTGTATTTTGAGGCATTAGCCGTAAGAATGTCATCATTTCCCCCCTAAATTAAGTTTTTACCAGAAGGTATTTATGCTTCCACTAAACTAAAAGGTTTCGTAAGTGTAACTATCTCCTGCTCATTACTGTTCACACAAAGCCATGAATCATTGTTAGGGGCTGTGTGGGAACTTCTCTGATCTGAACAATTCTGGTCTAGATCAACGCAAGCAAGTTTCCTTCACAATGTAAGGGAAGGGTTGGAAAACAGGCAGGAGCTCAGAATTTACACTTGGCTACTCCATAGCTGACTGCGAGGCAGTCCCGAGGGAAGGAGGAGACCTCCTGTCTCCCTACAAAACAAACATCCTGTGGGCTTACAAACTGTGCTGGCATTTTTTCCACAAGGTTTGTAAAGCAAAGGAGTGCAGAACACATCTAGTAATCTCTTTGGAGGCATAGCACACGCCACCTAAGCCTCCTCCCTTCCCTACATTCCCCCTACTCTTCTTTTCCCCTGGAAGAAATTATGATAAATGGCAGAATAGCAATGCAGATTTAATACTTCCAAATGTTTCCAGCTCACAGATTCCCTATGCCTGATGGAATATGAATTTAAATATGAAATTAAAGAACCTGTAAACCAGATCTTTCCAAAAAAGAGGAAGGATTCATGTTTTATTTCAGACTCATCCCTCTAGAGAGACCAGGCTCAGTCTCTCCCGTTGCACAGCCCAGGCCACAGACCCTTCTGCAACAATGGCAATTCCTGGTTTTCCTGCCCTTGGGTGATATTTGCCAAGTCCACCTTCTTAGGGTCAGCATGAGGATAAACACCACTTTTTAAACATTGTGTATTCATACACAGAGATGAAGCAGTGCAAAAATGGATCCAGCCCCACTCCCCTGAGCTGAGCCAGTCTCCCCAGATGTGCTGCCCTATTTCCCCTCCCAGTCAGGCACCTTCCTCCTGCTGTGCTCCCGCCACGTGGACACCAGGAATGTCCAGTGCTCCAATACTGAACACCAAATATGAGAACAAGGGCACCCATGGCTCCTGCTGCATCACCCAGGCTCACCCAGACCCTCACAGGCAACTGCAGTGTTGGATCCTGTCTGAGCTGTGGGACAGCATCTCCCACTCCTCCAAGAGATGACTCCATAATTTCAGGGCTTTTACTGTTTTCTTTTTTGTTTTTTGGTTCATTTGTGGTTGGGTTTTTCTTCAAGTTCACTCTTAAACAGACCTGTAGGTTCTACCTGAGCTCATTCACTGAGTTTATTCCATTTATAACCCCTTAGTGACATCATCTTTCTCCAGCCAGCTAATCACAGATGTAGATGGATGGAGTGGAACAGTAGGCATGGCAGAAATTTGAACTTTACTCCCATATCTGCCACTAAGTTCTGCCTGACCTTAGACAATAACCTTTGGGAGAGGAAGGGGGAAGAGTGACTAGATTCAAGTAAACTCCAATGACACTTGCAGTATTTCTGGCAACTTCACTTTTACAGCTTTTGGTTTTGTTTCCTCACTGAAGGAGCAGAAGTAGGGAAGTTTACCTGATTCAGGGAAGGCACCAAGCAAGAACCATCGTGATTTAGTGTTCTAGTCCCTCATTTTACCCACAGACTGCTCAGGGAAGGACTGACATATCTGTCAGTGGATGATCCCTTTTAGGTCTGAAAACAGTTACAACTTTTCCTGTGAAATCCTTTTCCTCACCACATCCCATGGGAAACTGTAGCAAGCACCATCCACCAGATTTTTTAACATTGATGGGACAAATAAGAACCACTGGAACAAGGACATAAGGAAGAAGCAACTACAAAGCCAGAAATGTGGATAACAGCAAGAACTCTACTGAGTGGTGGGAGATGAGAGGCCAGGAGGTGAGGAGCAGAAAATAGCCAAGGGAGAAAGGAAACAAACAAAAAGGAGGCAGCAAGTCCAGGTTAAAGCATTTGCCCTCCCTAACAGGGTGACCAAAGCCCTGCCTGCTGATCCCAGTGACACTGGGGCAGACCAGTCACTGTGCTGCCAGTTTAGGTCTGGTTTAATATGTGCCCAAATGCATTATAAAAATCCCTTTCCAGAAACAGGGCAATGGATACAGGCTGCTGTTCTTCCCCAGCTACTCGAGCTGTAACAAGATGCTAAAAGAAATAAATTAGAAGAAAAAAAAATAGTCTGACAGCTGGCAGGACAGAAGTCTTTTCAGTTAGAAAACAAAAGGACTTTACCAGTGTCTCCAAAACGTTGTTTTGTTGTTTTTTTTTTTTAACTTCACAGACAGGTTTTAAACAAGGCTTTTGCCTTTCAGTGGTAGAGCCAAGCCCAAAAAGGCAGCAGGACTATTTCAGCCCCTATTTGGGACATGGACATGTTCTGTTTTCCTGATCAGATTGGCAGCAGTACTCGCTGTGCCTCTTCCCTTCTACTCTTTACCCTTTCTTGGTGTGAAGTGGGTGAGGAATTATTCACTTTGGCAAAGGCAGAAAGGAGAAAGCAGATGAGAGAAATTCAAATCTGTCACATTTTAAAGTAATATTTACTAGGGGAAATCAAAATGAGGGCAAAGAAATGCCCAGCTCAAACATGAGTATGAAAACTCAGTCATTGTAAGAAGCAGTTTGAGCTTATTTTTGATCAAGTTAAGAGAAGATTTCAGCTTTTTCAGGGAGCAGGACAGTCTGCCCTTGCACAGCAGCACACAGCCATGGGCCACAGCACCTGCCAGCCCACACCACACACAGAGCATCTCCAAACAACCCTCATTCCTGCAAACTAACAGAGCATAAAAGCCTTTCAGAAGAGACCACCATGAAAAGAAAACCACATTTCTGATTGCTTGGTCAAAGGACACGTCCACATGTGCCCAACACCAAATCAGCCTTACACCAAATCCAGACTCAGCATGGTATTCTCAAAAAGTGTGTTTAAAAAGACAACAAACAGATTTGGTTTTGTTACATCCCATGCTATTCATCAACCAAGAACTGAATTATTTCTGTTAATATATAAATACAAAAATAAGGAATTAAGTAAAATTTCATCTATCCTCCTGGATGCAACTGGTTTTATAAGCATCTAATGGAGCTTTCAGCCTTTAAGCAGTTATTCTTAATCTTTTATAGACAAGAAACTTTCAGCTTTCCATACAACTAAAATAACAACAGCAGAGTTAAATCCTCCAATGATATCACCATCATCCCATGAATTCTTTCAGAAGCTTCACAGAGGGATGTGCATGGAAATGGACTGGCCATCACAGGCTGTTCACAGGGATCCAGGAGCAATGACCTGGAGTTTCTGACCCTTGACACAACCCTGCCCCCTTTCTCATGATCTGCCAAGCTTAAAATAACAAAGCCATATGTAAAAACTTGTTACATTCTTAAGGGCAACACAAGCAAATGGATTTCACTTGTGCTCTCGGAATTCAGGAGTTTGGGACAAGTCACCACCATTCTTTTGGGAGGGTCCTCAACAATTATTTCAACTTCATAGTAATGTTTATAAGAAAGCTGCCCAGAAATACATTCAGCTTTAGAAAGGAGTAACAGAAAAGCCTGCTTTTTAAAACTTCGTTTTCCTCAGATGAGTATCTCACCCCGCTCTCCAGGAGTTCCCCAATCAATTATGGGGGTTCTGGGCTATGTTCTGACTGCCACATTAAGGTTGCAGTTGCCACATTTGAACCCCTTTAACATCCACTCTGACACTGGCTGTGGGTTTGCCCCATGCTGAGCTGAGAAGAGAGACTGAGAGATTGAGTAAGAGTTGTTTCAACGTGCATTTCCCATTTCATCATAAAAAACAAATATGCAACCAGTCTCAGGGAAGCAGAAGGTGGAAACACTACAATATTAATGGTGTCCAACGTTCTTAACTCATACTGCCTATACAGCCAAGTCAAACTAAGCTCTAATCCTATTATGAAACTGCATTGCAAATTGGGGAGGGGGGGAGTGGTTGTAAAGAACACAAAAGAGAAAACTTGCAAAAAGAGTCAGGGCAACACCCTTGTAACATCATCCTTCAGCATTCATTTCTGCAGAGGGAAACGAGGCCCCAGATGCTCTGCCTGCTCTCCCAGGGCTGTGTTGAAAGATCCAGCAGCACAGACAGGAGGCCCAGCACAGCTTGGGGCTCCTCCACACACACCCTGAGCAATACCAGAGGCAGGGGACACAGACAGAGGTTCTGAACACTTCAAAGATCGCAGAAGGGTTCAGTCACATAAAAACATCACAATTATTCATGCATCTGCCCACCATTTGTTTTCTGAAACTTTAAATAAGCAGAAAAAGTCCTCTGGAAACTGTTCTTTGATTTTAGAGAACAGAAAAATTCCTCAGAGTCACTGAATGCATCCAATAAATACAGACTCTTGATCCAAAACTTCTTCAAGCGAGTTTGCTACGAGCAGCCATTTGTAGATTTTGAGATTCCTAACCTATGAATTTCCGAGGGCCGTTTCTGCACTGAATATTTGAGAGTTGAGCAACAGCGACTCGCGATAGGCCCCTGGAAATCAGCTGCTGCCTTTCGTGCCTCTGATTTGATGAGTTAGCACGGTCCTCCTGGCAGGAGGATTATTTTTACTGAAACAACATCCAGCAACACAAAGAAGTTGAAGGAGCCTGGAGCTGTGGGATGGACACAGCCCTGGGAGTGCAGTGAAGAGGCTGAACAGAGGGACCACAACGCTGTTCCACAGGCAGGGTGTGAAGCCACGTCAAGATGAAAATCTTGCTTGAGGTCACGCCAAGCAAGACCTCAGCCCAAAACTCCCCCCACCCAAGCCCAAGCTTCCCATCCAAACCAGTAGAGTCCATATGTTTAACATCTCACTGTCTATAAGTAACCACGGGTGTGACTCAGAAATCACTTTTTAAAAGCAAACACGCAAAAAAATTCAGTTAAAAAAGTTAAATGTGGAAAGCACACTAACAAGGGGGATAACCAAAATGGACCAAGGCATCACGTATTAACACACGCTGAAAATATTTTACCGATGGACTCATCTAAATTTTCTTCTTGAGTAAGGAATTGGGGTTTTTCACGTCCAAAATCAGGAAGATTTTCCCCCGCCCCTCCGAAAAAAAAAAAAAAAAAAAAAAATAAAGCTGAGGCCTGAAGATAGGGATTTGTTTATGGGCTCGGCAATAAGATCACTTGACATTTTACAACCATAAATGGTAGAGCCGCGCTCCCTCTGTAACTGCATTAATGAAAGGCACCTGGGTCCGCACGCCGCCGACACCGCTCGGTTCTTCACCCCCGCACGGCAAAGCCCAGCTCCGAACATCCCCCCAAAGCTGGCCCCAAGCTGCAATCGAGGGATAAAACTCCAGGATGGTGGCGATGGGATGGAGCCGTGTCCCCCGGGATCACAGCCCCTCTGGGTACTCACCTTCCAGGTAGCAGCTGGAGGAGGAGGAAAGCCCCTTCTTCGATTTGCAACCCACCAATTTCAAGCAAATCTCCAACATTTTCATTTGTTAGAGTTTGGCTTCGGCTGTCTGTTTTCCCTTCCCCCCCCCACC
>VZTB01010631.1:784033-830254 GCA_013397245.1 Thryothorus ludovicianus
AAAAAAAAAAAAAGTCTAAAAAGATCCGGTGAAAGTCTAAAAAAAGTCCAGGAGAAGTCTAAAACAACGTATCCAGGAGAAGCCTGAAACAAAATATCCAGGAAAAACTCGACGAAATCCAGCGCTCCGAAAAGCATTACGAGAGGCGGAAAATCCAGGGGCCCCGCACCTCCTCTCCCGGGGAGTTAACTCCAGCCATCTTCCCTCCTTCCCAACTCTTTTGGCGGGAGAGAGAGAGGAATGGAGGAGGAGGAGGGAGGGGAATAAAAGAAAAAAAAATAAAAAAAGAAGAAAAGTAGGAGGAAGAAGGAAAAAAAAAAAAAATAAAAGGCGAAGCCAACCAAGTTGTGGNGCGAAGCCAACCGAGTTGTGGCAGAGTGAGCGGTGCCGGCCGTGCGCTGCCAACAAAGGGCCCCTCGCTCCTCACTCAGCCGCCGGCCTCCATGACATCAGGCATCCAGCAACGCCCTCGCTCCTTAACCTCCTCCTGCCTGCGCCTCTCCGACAGCCCGGCAGGCCGAGGGGAGAGCGCCGGGAAGGGCGGGATCGGTGCGGGGCCGTGGGAGCTGCGGGAGCGCCCATGCACAGCCCGCTGAACGCTGGCCGGAGCGACACAAACCCGGAGAGACACAAACCCGGGGAGCGACACAAACCCCGGGAGCGACACAAACCCCGGGAGCGACACAAACCCCGGGAGCGACACAAACCCCGGGAGCGACACAAAACCCCGGAGCGACACAAACCCCGGAGCGCTGCCCCTCCGAAAGCCGGCACTAAAGCGGCGGGGGAGCTGCAGCGCCTGCCCCGGGATCCTGGCTCAGCATCCCCGCGCTAATTACAGGCGCACGGATTCGGGTTTTGGCTAAATGCGGTTGCTGCTGCTCCGCTGGCGCAAGGGGCCGAAAGTTTTCACCCTCCCACTACTTTCTGTTCTTTTTCCCTGCGTGTTTCTCGAGGCTACACACCAATTAATGCTCTCTGCTTATGTATTTTTTATAGGTTGTTTTCTGGTATTATTGTGCGTGTCCCATTTAAACGAGCATCATTTTTACAATATGTATTATCTACCTACCTATCTCTCTATAGGAGATAACATATTTGGTATGTACACAACTGCATTATTTCCCCTCAAAAATTCCCTTTCATCTCCCAAAGCTTGGGGTGCTTTTGCTGCTTGGAGAAAGAAGTGCTCAGGGGTTCAAAACACAGAGATTGGAGAAAACAGCCTGGGAAGCTGATCCCAGCACAAACCACGCCACAACGTGTGGAGCCCTTGATGTCACACACAGAGTCAACAGAGCAGCAAATCTTCATTTTTGTCCCTGAAAACTTGCCTTCACATCTGACAGTTTATTTTGGCAAGGTTTCTGACTAGTGCTTGTGCTCTTTTGCCCTCCAACGTTTTCAAACATTGAATACTTTAGGGGAAACGCTGCATGCTTCCAGCATCTGAGGCCTGTGCCTCCGAAACAGCAAACACTGCTCAGACTCTTTAAACATTATTCTACAGCATCACTTTGCCTCAGTCTTCTGATCCATGGGGTAAAAACATGAAAGACAGCTGGGAAAAGAATCCTTGATCTCTCAACCCATACTGAACTGCAATAAGAGAATTTGCTTTTTTTTTTCCTTTTAATACCACAAGTCACATTTCTAGCAAAGAAATAACAGTAAGGACAGCGTGATGTTCAAAGCACTTTCACCTTTTTCTCAGGAAACATGAACATGGATATTCCCATTTAATGAAAAGTAGGTAGAAAAAAGAAAGCAGGGAGAGAACTTCAACATTTCCTCAATTCAGATAGTTCAGTAAAGAGCTGAGGCTCCCATCCCCACTGCTGGCAGCTTGCATGGACATTGGGAAAACAACAACACAGCTCTCCCCACTCTATCCCACCCTCTCTCCACTTCTGGAGAATTTCTATGTTATAGAAGCACCAGAGTTTTAAGAGAAACCAACACCCTAACTAGTTGTTCCTCGCCTGCCTAACAGGGAACTTGTGTGCAACTGCACTGGAGGAAGAGGAAAAAAAAGAGGAGTTAAACACAGATTTGGAGGAGAAAGGTTACATAAATCACAGGAGGAGCTCAGTCCTCACATGTTCCAACCCAGTGTCACGTTTAGGGAATTGGGATGAAATGAGTTTTTAAGAGCAAACCAAGCATCCTGCACACAACTTCTTTTCCATGAGACAAGCACCCCCATCCCAGTTCTCCTGCAGCTGTAGGAACACAGAATCCCCAAAGCATTCCCCACAGTTCAAAGGCTGCCCCCCATGAACACCACCCAGCCATTACAATTCAGGTTAATACAATGAGTGCCAGCAGAATTAATGCGGATTACATTTCTGATGAACTCCTGGGGTTCTTATTCCTGAAGAAGAATGCCTCATCTCAAATTAAATTAACCCGCTTGCAGAAGAGCCTCACTGTAGGAGAAACACATCCACTTGGGGAGTTAAACACAAAGAGCTATCCGGGATAACTTCCTCTGTAGATAAACAAATTAATTCCCTTTATGCTTCCAGGCAGACACGCTTGTGTGGTCCCTGTGCTACAAACATCATCCTTCAACGTTTCCTCTTTTGTGTCATGGCAAACTGGGCTGTAAATACTTTGAGCAAATACCCTCTTGCCATTCCTGAATGCCATGAAATTAACTGGTGATAGAGAAATAAAAGCCATACTGGTAGTGTCAAACAACCTCTGCCACTCTTACTGCTGCCAGCTAATCCCTCTCACATTTGTTTGTCATATACACATCTTAGAACAAGAGCAGTCATGAAATGTGTGCAGATTTCTGGACTACGGTGACTGATGCAACCTTCAACTCAGGCTCTCTGCTGCAGAATGGCAGAATAATTTGGTTGGGAGCAGGCTCAGAAGGTCTCCAGTTCCAGTTCCTGCTCAGAGGGAAGTTATCCCCCTGCATCAGGATTTTCCAGGCTCTGTGCAGATCAACTTTACCCGAGTCTGCTGGGCAGTTAAACACTTTTTATCCTCTGGTACCTACCCAGCTTTGCTTTGTTGCAAGTTTTAAGTGTTGCTTCTCCTCCTTTTGCTGTGCACCTCTGAGAAGAGTCTTTCCAGCCACCAGCTGGGTGGTTATGAAAGCTCTGGGACCCCTTCCATCCCCTCTCTCCCTCGGCCCCGGGGGGCAGCGCCGGCTCCAGCCCCCGCCGGGCTCCCTCCGGGGTCTCGGCATCTGCTCCAGGGGAAGGAGCTCCAGATGTGGCTTCACAAGAGCCAAAAAGAGGGAAATAATCACTTCCCTCGACCTGCTGGCTCTGCTCTCATTAATGCAATCCAGTATCCATTAGCCTTTATTGTTCATGCCCCTACAAGAGCATAAACCTATTTAGCCAGCAGCCTTTGTGTTTGAGCTGCTTCTAGCAGACAGATATTTATTCTTTACGTTCTGAATGCTGCCCAGAATTCGAGGACAGATTTTTAGCTAAAAGAGAATGATCACACACACACACATACACACGACAGCAGCAGCCAAAGGACTGGACTCCATGAACAGAAAGTGAGTTTTGGCATGATCTCACATGTTAGCAGCTGCAGTGAATTTTGTTGCGATACTGTTAAAAACAGCTTGAGTGTTTGTCCCCCATTTAAAATCTGAGCTTAATTTTGGTTTTAAATCCTCTCATGAAACATGGAAAGTTAAAAGTTTCAAGTCCTAAAGTCTGGGCATTTTTTGATAGATACATTCAGCTGATTTGGGATGGAAAAAGTCACTTAAAAGCATCACAAATTAGTGGTTAAACAAACGAGTAAAGAAACTTATCAGAAAAAGCAAATTCTTGCTTATAGTTAAAGTTACCTGTGCCTTATCTTTCTGTTCTATAAATGCAGTTGAGAATATCCCCACAGGTGGTAAAGACTAACTCAGTGCCAGCTTCTTTTGTCTCCAGAGCAACAAAATGTAGAATCACATAATTGATGAGATGCATTTTTCTTAGTAAGCAGTAAGATTACAGGTGATTTGGGGCATTCATAGGTCACTGGCTTTAGGACTAAAAATACATCCATGTCACAGAACACTCCCATGCTACACAGCTCTCTTCTGATGGTGTTTTCACATAGTGGAATAACACATCCTAACACCATTACCTGATAAAAAATGTGTGTGTGTATGTGTATGCAAATAATCAAAGAAGCCTATGTTGAAATCCATGAATGACCACAGCATGTGGTACAGATGCAGCTGGGTTTTGATCCAACAGCAAATGCAGCACTGCCTGTTTTCCTGGGGGTGAGTCCTGCTTTGTCTGACAGGTTCCAGTGTAGATTTTCAGATCCTTCACTGTTAAACAACTTCATCCACTCTTAGACACAAAGTGCCACATATTTGGGAAGATAGTGCTGTTTATCAGATAGAGAGGACTAGCAGCTTTCCAATCCTGGCTGCTCAACTCTGCTTTCTTGGCACGTGGAGTTTTTGTCTTGTAGAGCTTTTAGCAGTGAATAAAACAACTTCAGTGAGTCAAGCACGTTGAGTCATGAGAGCTTTGTTATTGTAGAGAAATTCCTTCTGCCAAAGAAAGCACGGCAGAAGGTGAGCCCAGGGTTGGCAGGGTTAGAGGTGAGTGCACATCCCACACCCAGCCAGGTAACAGCCACCTCAGATTTAAAGAGCTTCTCCTGAGTGGATCATGTCTGAGTCTCGAGTGAGTGTTCAGACACCTTGCAGCTACTCCAAAGGACAAGTGAAAACAAGTCTTCCAAGATACTCCAAGGTTCTTCACTTCCTTGGCTATGACAGCTCCACACAAGAAGGCAAAGACATTTGGGATTTATTTGTAATACCCACCACGTAATGAGGAGAAAGTGAGCAAAGTCCTTGCTGGTGTCTTCACACAGAATGTGCTCCCCATCAGCCTGGTAAAACCTCCAAGTGTGCTCACACACCATAGGGGAAAGCCCAAGCAACCAGGATCCTGAGGGACCTACAGCTACTGCTCATTTGGTGAGCTCCAGGAATCCACAGCAGCACTGGCACTGGGAATGCACTCCCAGATAAACAGGGCTCCAGTGGTTTTACCACTCTGCCCAGATGAACCTTTGTGCCAGAGATGTGTGCACATGCCAGCCTTTCTCCACTGCCCTAACTCAGAGCCACTCCACCACTGCTGCCAGTGTCTCTCTTCCAGCTTTTAATGTAGAAACTTGTCTCTCCTTTTCCAATTCACACACAAAACATTTTTAGAGACCACTGTTCTACCTCCCTGTTTAAGCACTTCCCAAGATCCAGCTGACATGTTTACAACAGCTGGTTAAAACAGCATGTTAAAAACAAAAGCCTCTTGCTACTACTCATTCTACAATAGGTATTATTGTAAATAAAATAAAAAAAACCCACAAATAGAGGCAAGTTAACACCTGAGGGCAAAGTGTTTTTCTTCCTTCCGTCATCATCCAGCACAGCTGGAATAGCCCTGCCACAGCACAGAAATCTGCACATACAGGGAGATATTAAACATTTCTGGTACTTGGACTTAGTAAGTCCCACTCTCATCGGTAGAAACTTCAAAAAAGCAAGAAAAGCCAGGTTACAAAAAGTCCACTGTACACATCAATGGAAAAGCCAAGGATTTTGCAATAAAGCATGTGCATTTGTTGTTTTTTCTCCTTGATTTAACAGATGTTTGTTATTTGCAATTTTCATGAGTGAAGGAGGTGGCTGGGAAGTGGTGGGATTTCAGAGATGGAATGTTCAACTATTTGAAATTCCTTTCAAGCAACAGAGCAGAATCCTTATTTTTTTAAGGTAGTAACAAGGCAGAAGGTACTACTAAATTCCTTCAATGGTGATATGTCTCTACAAACTACTAAATTCCTGGAATGGTGATCTGTATTCACTATACTCATGTAAAAACACAAGACAAGTCATGAGCTCTGCAGGGAATTGCTTGGAATATTAGCATTTGAAGCCTGCAAGGTTAAATTCAAGTCCAAAGGGGCTCATCACCCATCACTGAAAAAGTTCTGGGCCTCTTCCACTGAACATTTTTGAAACATCTGCAGGCAAAGGGGAGGGGGAAAAAAAAAAAAANGAAAAAAAAAAAAAAAAAAAAAAAAGAAGCTTCTTGCACTTTTCAGATCTAAAAAAAAAAATAGTGTACCTTAAAGAAACAAAAGTCACATAAATTTCTACTGACTATTAATGACTGAACTTCCATTGTCCAGGCAGTTTATTAAGATTGCAAAAGAGGGAGCAGGGACTGGAAGTTCCTGTGCATTAGGTAGAATTCCAACAGTTTAGGGATCCTGCTGAAGTTCAGTATTTTCTGCCAGCCCAGGGAAAGGAGGAATCACAGACAGCCAGCATGCAATCAGAAAACATACATGCTTGGAAAGGATCAGCAAACAAATTTTAGAGAAATATCTTTGCCAAATACTGACTCAGATCTTGAGTGGGAGCATTTCCGTGTTTCTTTTAAATGAAAAGGCAAGGAAATGCAGATGAAAAAGGTAAGAGAAGAGGTTAAAAAGAGGAACTCGGAGCTGAAGACTTTGTGGGCTTTTCTAGTGGAAGTCCAAGCACGTCCACAGGAAGAGCCAGAGTGAACAGGGGTTAGTCCTGGCAGTAACTAAGTGGTTAACTTCTTCCATTCAAGAGCTGAAAAATCTGCCAAAGCAGAAGAGCAGGCCTCGGAGATCAAATTACACATGAGGAGGGGGTGGAAGGGGAGAAGAAGAAAAGAAAACAAGTATTACTGAACCACTGCCTCATGAGAGCCAGCGGGGATTAGGAGGAACATGGAGGAGGAGAGGTTTATCCAGGGCTGGCTGTAAACACACGCCTGGTCCATGCCTGCACCTCGCTGTTATAAATGCAGATTATAAAGTTGGCTTTTCGCAAATATTGAGTGTTGTGCATATAAGGTTGTTATAAATACATATTATGGTATTGTTGTTTTTTTTCTTTTCGCACCTATATAGGGTGGATACTCTGTGTGTAGTATGGAAATGGTTTAAAAGAGTTTTCTTTAGGAGAAAATTTGATAAAGTGTCTTTGTAGTGAGTGAACACTGCCTGGTGAGGATCACACCCAGTGCAGACCCTGCTGCTGATATGAACAATCTGCTGCTGATATCCCAGCTCCCAGCACTGACCATCTGTAGAAATTATAGACCAAGGCCCAAATTAAGACTGATAAGAACAATTAATTAAAACCATAGCTAAAAAACAGGCATGCTCTAAAGAGGCAGGACCAAGGAGTGACCATGCAAAACAGCTCCTAGAAACATGGAAATAAGTTCTTTAAAAAGTTTAAATATACATATTTAAAGGGGGGGTCTCTGGGAAGGGGTGTGCTCTTGGCTCTTGGCCAGAGACACCATGGCTGTGTATTTTGCTTTATTGCCTTGTCCTTATTGTCTTTTATTAAACCTTTTGAATCCTACCAAAAAGTGAACTTCGTTTTTCACATCGCCATTCCCACTGTGGGAACACCAACCTGTCCTGAGCCCCTGAGCCTTGGCCAGTGTGGAAAACCTTCTGTGCATGGGCTCTGGAATTCCAGGGATGGCACCAGCTGGAACTCCCCACCCAGGCAAAGAGGCTGTGCTGCCTTTTCTCCCCCTTTTCACAGAGTTTAGGGCACAGATCTGTGGATCTGTCCTGCTGAGGCCACAGGTGTGGGAATCACCAAAGCTTAAAAATCATGAAAGCCAAGCAGAGCAAATAATGATGCACAAATAAACAAATAATCCATTAAACCAGGGAGGAATTCAACTCCTTTGCCTTGATCACACAAAGAAGCAGCATTAACATTTTCACAGCCATTTCAGGGCGGCCACACATCATTTCTGTACTCACTTACCTAAGCTTTTTCAGCACTGAGGCTAGCAAAGATTATTCTAATTTACTGAAATGCAGAAAATTTCAAGTAACACATGCACACAGCCACAAGAAATGGCATAAATTTGATTGCAGAGATCATTTTTCTCTAGGGATCTAATCCTAGACAGTTAGTGCCTTTGAACACTATCAATATCAATGGGCAGAAACCTTTACAATGTACAGATATTTTGACAATGCTATTTTCTCTTCTTTCAAATTAATAATAATAAAAAAAAAAACAAAACCAAGGAAAAAGCCCTCAAAAACCCAACCCAAAGCCCCAAACTCCAGTGCCTTCTGCTCAGGAATTCCAGACGTCAGTACTTCATCCACAGGGGAATACATATTATTTTGAGAAAGCAGTAGAACTATAGAAATGAAAAAGCATCCATATAAGCATAAAACCCACTATATAAAGCCATCTACAGTTGCTTGATTTGAATTATTCTACTTATCCACCCTCAGGATCTACTCTTGGCCTCCCTCAGATGTGCAGGTAAGTGTCTGGTGCTCCACAGCACTAATTGCTTGTTATTCTCAGTGTAAGAAAGTAAATATATGCTCCCAGAAAGGAAAAGCTTCCAGTTAATTAGAACTGCCTGCAGCAATGGTTCCCTCCAAACAGTTCAGCATTTTATTTTGTTGTCAGGACACAATATAAGAAGTTTTAAGAGTCCTGCTGGGACTATGACGTAAAGGCAGGACCAGTATTTTTTCCTGTGAAGTCTGGGGCCAACAGGAAGAAACTTCAGACAGAAATAAGCTAGGAAAGGCAAAAGCAAAATGTATATATATATATACATCTCTGTCATGGTCCAACTGGAGCAAGGATGCAGGAAAAGGGTCTCTAATTTACTCATGCACTGCTGAGCATAGATGGATGCAGTTCAAGTGCTAAACTCTCACAAAGGTTGAAAACACTTGAAAACACTCTTCCAAAGCTGAATTCTAAAAAACACATTGAAAGAAGCGTTTTAATTTGGATTTTTTTTTCTTTTTAAAGCTAGAGAGCACATTCCCTTGGTTGCACTATTAAGACAAAGCAAAAGACTGATGCTGAATTCATAAGGGGCAAAAGTTATTAAGCAAAGCTCTTTCAGGATGAGTTTTTTTTGGTATGCTTCTGCCCGCTTGTCATATCTGAATATAGATTTAGAAAATGGCATGAGACTGTGTAATACCTCTGTGTGTTTTCTGCCTTTTCAGGGAAAAGTAGAAAGATAAAGGAAGGTGTAAAACAGAAATCAGTGCTACTGACCTGCAGTAACCCAAGAAGTTCCTTTCTATTCACTCCCCCTTTACCTGCCCATCATCAATCAGAGCCATTCCCAGAGCAGATATGTTACATGTGGCCTGAGGTTTCCAGCTGATTCTGTCTGCCCACATACCAGACAGAAAATAGGGAGAAGTGCCAAGAATCGAGGAATAACAGCCACTGGCACCCTCCCAGCCATCCCACCCTGCTCCAAAGGGTGAGCCAGACACTCCTTTCACATCAGGCTCAGCTCAGTCACTTCACTGTTCAGGGAGAGAAGAGAATGTGCACAAATAGTTAAACAAACAAACACAAAACTAAAATACCTGTCTGCTCTGAAAACTTGCACAATGGAGCAGCAGGGCAGGAAGCAGGAAAGTGCCACAGACAAACACTGAGATGAGCTGGGAAGAAATCCTGCTGACACAGAGTGGGGGTCTTCAGCCAGTTAACCCCATCCCAACACAGAGTGCCTCAGTCCCACCTTTCCCACATTCTCCCTCTTGCTGGCACTGGTGCTCACACAGCCATGTGGTGACCCAGATCAAGAATGTGAAGAGTCTTGTCACTGTAAGTTCACACAAATAACAGTGGTGGCATCATGAGGGGGCCAACAAAGCTGTTCCTTAATCCCAAATACTGAGTAAACCATCTGTATTGATAAGCTGTATAAACAGCTTAATCTTACCAACCTTTCCTACAGAGAGAGCTACAAACAAATCCCAAAGAAATAAATGGGAATATAGAACTGGACCAGCCATAGCTGGACTTCATCAATCATTCAGAGACCCTCAAACAGACCACAGTTATTCCATGCTGGGAGACGTGCTTCCACCTGAAATGGAAATACTTCATCCAACCTCGAGTAACTGGCTGCACTCCAGTCTGGATCTAGGGAATGCAATGCCTCAAATTCCTAGAGAGCTGACAGACACCCAGATATGCAGCAGTGCTGCAATACAGACAGCAGTCCCAGAAAACACAGCTTGGTGAGTAAGAAGTCCCTTCTGGAGTAAGAAGTTCCTCTGCAGCTCCACTCTAAGCCTCTCCTGATTCTGGGGTTGTTCCACGAAGTTCCAGACAGAAGATACCACAACTGTGAAATTTAACTCACAGCTTTTCCTCTTTCTCATTGATTGCCAGTCCATACTGAGGTCTCATGCCAGCAACATGCAAGTTCCTCTGCCTGCCCAGCCAAGTTAGAGATGCTATATTGAGTTACCACAAGAAAAAAGACTGAAATACAGTGAACTAACAAAAGCAGCCTGGAACATGGGAGAAGGCAGGCTCTGGCTTGAGTTGACATCAGGTGGGAATACCCAGAGCAAAAGTCAATGAACTGGTTTTGGTTAGGACACACATCCTGATTTCCTCCCTTCCTTGGTTCAGCTCAGTCTTTGCAAGTCCAGTGTGACCAGAGGATTTTCAGATGGTCAAAGAGCTGCTGTGTTCTCCTAATCTCTCCCTCCCACATGTCCAGCAGTGAGGGTGCCAGGAAAACCTACCTTAAAATTAATCTCAAAGTAGGGGAACATTCATAGAAAGAATCAGGACTAGAAATCTTCAGCAGCTCTGGAGTCAAGGGGGATGAAGCAAGGGCACTGCATGGACAAGGGAGGATATTGAAGAGGTGACACAAAAGGATTTAAAGCCATGTAACACACCATTTACAAAATGGAAAAACTCCAGAGACCATGTGATCTCTCATTTTTTAATTCTACCTGAAGTGTTTATAGAGGACATCACAAGGTCACTGGGAGGGTTTGCAGGTTTTTGTTTTGGAAAGACCCGATGATAGCTTGGGAACTTTTGCTTACACTGTCAACCCCTCAAGCAGAGCCTGGATTTTAAGAAAAAAAAACAATTTTAGGAAAAATAAAGAAATAAAATAAGGGAAAATTAACTATTCTGCTTCATCGTATGAACAGACATGCCACAATTTTATTTCCAGCTCTTCTTTAGATTTCTCCAGTCATTGTGGATAAACAATTACCTGACTCAGCAACTCCATTTTTTTTTTTCCAAATGTAACTACCACAAACCTTCAAACTACAAACCAGGTCCCAGCCTCGGGACCAATTGCTAGAAGGTACTACACAAATGTGTGGTACTCAGTAACACACCCAACACACCAACTTCCAGCTTAGAAACCACACTTCTCATCGACTTCAAGGACACTCACATTCTTTCCATCAAGTGGGGCTGCCTCTTGTGGTACAGGGCAGGATTTTAATACTCCTGACATGGAATTTGAGGGAGGCTTTTCACAGCTCACTCAGGGTACCACCAACACACCCTGCACCAACAACTGAAATGTCTGCACGTGCAGAAATTCTAACAAACATGAAAATGAGATAGTTCCAAGCACAACGGACAGTTTTTTCTCTCCTTGCACAGAAATGCTTCGTTTGCCTCCAAGAGAAAGGAGGTTTTTCTGTGATGGAGCACTGAGAAGCCTATCCTGGGAGGAAAACCAGGTATCCCAGATGAAAAGCTGCTCCTCAGAAATGTGCTGGGACTCCCTGGGGTCTCTTAGCACAGACAGAGGAGTAACAGAAGCACAGGGAGCTCGACAGCCTGAGGACAAAAGTGCTCCAAACCACTTCAGTCTCAAAAGCTTGAGGAGTCAACATCATATTAACTGGAAAATACAAAGGCTTCCACAAATGCCTGTGAACACTGATTACTGCCCTTTTCTGAATCCACTCTCTTCAAGCTTCTTACAATATCATAAGAAAAAGCAAACATGAACAGCAATGAGGAACAGCCTATTCTGAAAGCGCTTCCAGGAACAGGGATTGTTTAAACAAAATACATTAAGTGAAACCATCTGTATTAAGGGTCAAACACCATCTGAGGCTGAATGTGCAGAAATAGTCATTTTACAAAATTTGGGCTAGTATCCCTCTGTTGTTTTTGTTTTTAACATGAATAATCAGTGTGTTGGAGGTGTTACCAAGTGGGCAAAGCTCGGGGAAGGAATTTAACTCTGCAGCTCCCAAGCTGATGGTGCTAAGAAAATATTCCTGTTAATCTTGGTGCTCCCCTCTGCCAGCGTGCTGGGAGGAAGGTTTGCTCAATCCCATGTACAGAGCATCCTCTCCCCAAGCAGCGAGGGGTCCAGGGTGGGGTCTGGCCTTGGATTGCTCCCCACAGGAGGGTCCTTGTCCTGCTGCCAGACAGTCACTTGATCTGAGTCACAAGGGATGCTGCTTTCACAAGACTTGCTGGCAAAACAGAGGTGACAGAAGAGGCTCAGAGAAGGAAAAAAAAATGCAATTTAAAGCTGCAGAGCCATGAAAGATGTGTTTTAAGTCATTTCAGCACGGAGCACTAGTGCTGGAACTCGAGGGATTCAAAGATGGTTGACCACTGCTAAGGATAAATACTAAGCTAAAATCTTCAACATTTATGTAGAGCCCATAAATGGGCATCTTGTATGAGACTGACACATTGTACTGTTTCAAATACATGTTGATCCTTTCCCACTCTAAATCCATCCAACTTATCTGAAACTTAACTTTAATCAGAGCAGCAGGGGAACCTCAGTGCCTCAAAGCAACGGGAACGGAGCAGATCTTGGGCACTAAGCTCCTCCAAAGCAAAGAAAATGGAGCAAATTCTGGACACTAAGCTCCTCAAGAATTTTTTTAATATAAAGTATGAACTGGTATCACTATACCAAGGGGTAAAGTGCCATGGAGGGAAACCTGCCCTCAAAGATCCCGCTCATTGCAACAACTACATCTGATATGGCCTTAGTCACCTGCTGTGATTTGATAAAATCTAACTAACTGCAGAAATATTTCCGTATTCATTACTAGTGAAGTCAGACTGCAATCAAATGTTGCAGCTGCAAAGGCTAAAGCTCGTTAATAATTTTTTTCTGGAAACCAAGAAGGATGATGACGGAAGGGAAAATTACGATTCATTTGTTTTCAACAAAACTGCCAGCAAGAAGGCCAAAAGAATACCAATTTCTGATTTTTTAAAAATTAATATTTACACGCTAACATGTTAATGTCTGCCAGCTCTTTAAGTGGACAAATATTTAATGGCTCCAACGTAAATGTATATGCCAGTTATCAGAAGGCAAATTGCACAGCTATGATGTAATGAAATAGCTTTGCTTTATGGGAATGAGGTCACAGGTTTGAAATATGGCCTTAGGTGTAAAACAAAATAGATTTTTTGCAGAAGCCACAAAACTGTAATGTAATTACTTGCCTAAGTCTAAAACTTTATAGAAATTTAAATTCAACTCTAAAGATATAAATGAGTCATCAATTTGCATTAGGATGGCTGGGGACCATATCACTCTTCAATCAACATGAACTAATGAGGCTTTCCTGAGCTGAATAAAACAGCTAAACTGTAGTGCTGAGGTGCATACACACCACAGTCACAAAATGCTTTTATGTTCTTGATAATAAAGTGTCAGAATAGTTCTGAGGGAGCCCTGGGACTGAGCTGCCTCTGCTCAAAAAAAAAACCCAAATGAATGGGAAAAGTCAGGTTTTCTCATTTTTCTTTATTCTTGGCTCTCCAGAAACTCATTCTGTTACTTACAGGAAAGTCACTGTGGAGCTTCATCTTATCTGTAAAGGCCCAGCTTGCTCACCCTGCCCTGCTCAGATAATCCAGCCAAGTTCAGCACCTCAAGTTACCCTGTCCCAGCAGGGAAAGAGCCTACCTGAAGGGGAGATTTTCCAAGATTTTTTGCTGTGTTCTACTACCTCTGCTGGGAGGGACAGCCTCGTTCTGCTGGTCAGATAAACGAGGAAAATGGATTCTCAATTCTGAAGCAGAACCAATAGGAAATATATAAGCACAAGATACTATCTTTGACTTCAATGCTAGGCCACTTTCCCTCTTTTCTTTGTACTTCTTCCCTCCAGAAACAGACCAAAAAGGTGAATTAATCTGTGAGTTTGAGGCACCCAAACACTACAGTGCTTCACACCCCTGAATGCTTTCAAATAAACAATCAACACACCAACAGCAGCATGACAGACCTACAACAAGAACTGAAAGCATTTTGAGGGTACACCTAATCTCTGGAGTGCCCTGCTGTTGATCACTGCTGAGTTTGGAGGAAGGAGGGATCCCAAATCCACTTTGTCCAGCTGTGGGTGGACACAAAGAGAGAGAGCAGCGTGCACTGACAGCAACCCTCCCCATGGTGCTGACACAGCCCAGCCAGGACCTGGGCACGTCCTTACAAACCACGCTGGGTTCCCTGACAGGACCTGGGGCATCTGCTGGGCCACATGAGCTGGGCCAAGAGCAATCCCAACACAGCTGCACTGCAGCAACACACAGCTCGTAATGCTGTGGAAACCATCCCAAATCTGAAGGCGGCTGAAGACGTTAAGGAAAAGGAGGAGTGGGGGCCAAACCAAGAGGCTGCCCCCACCTTCCTTCCTGTCCATCCCCATAAGTTATTCATTAACATACCAAAATACACATATCAATGAAGAATTCATGGAGATTCTCTGAATACCAAGTTACTGAGTATAATGACAAGGAGAACTTGCTTAACACCCTCTTCCAGTTCCACACCCTGTCCCGGGTGGATCACTCATAAAGCTCCACTTGTATTTCACAGCAGCAAAGCCCTTCCTGAACCCCTTCCTCACCAATGCCTCCAAGGAGTGGAGACCATCCCTAAACAGAGCAGCAGCCACAAATGCTGTATCTTTAAATCCATCCCCGTTTCATTTTCCAAGTTTCTGTTTGAGCCGTTACAGCTCCCTCAGGACTCCACTGAGTCACTGCATTTTCTGGATGACGCAAGCATGCTCTTCTGCACAGCTTCAAAACAGGCTCCAAACATTTCCAGGCAGAAAGTGGCCACCAAAGAACCATGGAAATTGGGTGTTCTTCCTGAGCAGGCATCACCCCACGAAGCAGGGGGCAAATTTCAGTTCCTATCTTTATTGCAAACAGATTAATCACTGGTACTTCTTTTCCCCCAGGAATACTTCTAGGAAAGCTTAAGTTTCCGCTCTGAATCCTGTGGAAAATATTTTGGTCCTGACAGAACACCTATGAGCACTGGTCCACCACTTCCTCTGACCCATCCAGCTCTGCCCCTACTCCCATGGGATTGTAGCTTCAGCTCTATAACTGAGTGCAAACTCTGCTCTCAAGCTGCACCCTTTTCTAAGTACCCTGAAAATTCAAAATCACACTAAATTTTCCAAGCTGACTCCCAGGCTCTCAGTTCTATCTTCCCAGCAAGGGCAGGCAGGTAAAAGAAGAGAAAATCTATTCCAGGAGAGAATGTTTAGGGAACACTCCAACAGGTTAAGCACACATGCTCATGGGTGGACTCTGTGAAGAGACCTGAAACCACCACGGGGAGAGATACATGCAAAAAACACTGAATTGGGAAAAGCATTTTCTGTGACTCAAGACTGAACTCTGCTTCTCTTCCTTCTGAATCCCTTCACTCAGCTCTTTTGTGTTCTCCCAATTACTGCAAGTCAGCAAACAGCCCTTTTATGTACATTTTTTTTCATACAGGAATGGTAACAAAAGCAAAATAAACACTGGGCTTCTGACTGATGTTTGCAGCTCGATAGCAAAAGCAGCTGAAAAATTCTGGTTTCTGCTTGTAGCCTTCAGCTTTTATCCACTCTGAAAGATTTCACCATGATAAGAGAACTGGAAGTGACATAAAAATGTAAAACTGAATAATGAAGTGGAGAACAAATTCAGAGAGAAAGATGAGTGTCTTGTTTTATCATCTCCACTAACGTTGGTAACACCATCTTAGGGAAAAGGCCTCCTTGCTGGAGAGCCTGCTCATTCCATTCAAGCCAAGTTAAGGAAGATAAATATCTAAGACAAACCTGTTCACACCTCACTCTAGAGCAGAAAGGCAGAAGCCTTTTGCTAGTAGAGGGCTCCTGATTCCTGTCTCACAGGGAGCACCTAACATTCATTTCCTCACACTGCAGAGCAACATCACAAACACTGCAATATCTGAGACCAAGAATATGGAGCTCATGAGGAGCTTGGAGCCACCAGGAGAACCTTGGAGCAGCAGGACTGGAGCATGAATGTGCTAAGAAGTGCAGGATGCCTCCACATGGGCCAAGAGTTCAAAAACCAGTGCTCCACTCCTACTAAAACAAGGACTTGGAGGGTACCTGCAACACTTGCTTTAATCCTTATTTTCATTCATTCATTAAAAAAAAAATAAAAGCCTTACAAAGCTTCACATTCTCTGTACAGAATTGGGAGTTTTATGTTAGACCATATGTGAAAAAGATATCTAGTGTTAATATATGCAAACAACTTTAGATATCCATTTTTTAATTAGTATTTGCACTGTCTTGAAAAGACAGCGGATTGAGGATCCTGCCAGTTCTTAACAAAAAGAGCAAATTTTCTAAACAGACAAACACACTCTGTTCTACAAACTGCGAACTATAAACTGCATACAAGGAACGCTTTTGCTCTCAATCAAATTACTGGTCATTTATCACATTTCTGCAGAACTAGAATTCTGTTTCTAATTTTTTTGCGTCTTCTGGTTCACTCTTAAAGCAACACAGAAAAGAAACGAGCCAGAGAGTCTTGACGCGGGATTAATGCATTGGTGTCGGAAACTGGCAAACTTTGAAACTGCTTGAAAGCTCCTCTCTCCCAATCAGACTGGACTGGCAGCCCGTGAAGCAAGGACACGCTAAGGACAGCGATTAGAAAAGCGTCAGGAATTATGACTCAGAGAGGTGAATCACCAGCAGCTCCCCTGGGGGGTGGATTTGGGATAAGCATACCCAAACTGCAGCCCCATGCCAGATTACACAACCCCGGGCAGCCAAGCACAGGATCCTTTACTTGGAGCCAGGACTCAGGTCCTCGTTCCCAATCCTCTCCCGGCGGAGCAGCACGAGGCGCCTGCTGCTCTCGCTGGGTTGTTTCCACTCGCAGCCTGAGGTTTCTCTTGCCCAAAGCCCACACACCAGCACGGCCCCGCTGCCAAGCACGCGATGCAGCCCTGGCATGGAAGCTGGGCTTGATCTTCTCAAGAGCTGTTTGTTATTCAGCAGCCACAGAGCAGCCAGCTCCGCTCTGACTTCACACGGGAAGAGCAGCAGTGGTGTGCTTAAATCCTGGTGTGCTCCACTCCACTCCTTCCATGCTAGACATCACCTTAGCAGCACAGGCTTTGAGCTTGCCCATTAGTTTTACCTCTAGAAAAAGCACATCCCAAGCTCAGCTCTAGGCCACAATGCTTTCAGAAAGTTCATCTCGTTCCATGGGAAGCTCGAAGATGCGTTTTTATGAGGGTGCTTTGCATCAGGGGTGTGCAAACAGGGAGAGAAATTCTGCAGCCCATATTTGAAGACAGGCAATGGCTTTTTTTGCTCAAGGAGGAGCAGTGGAATTTGGCCTGCAGTGCTTCATCCAAGCAGCCATCTGATCTCATGACTAAGTGCATGCAGAGCAATGGGGGTGGTGGGGAGGAAGAGATGCAGGAAGATGGAACTCTTCTAGTAAACATCTGAGCTGTCTGGAATCAAGGCCGTGCTATTAAAATTAAGCCACTGCTGGTTTTCCAGTATCTTTCCCTCTGTTTATCTCTGTTACCATGGCTCTCACTTGAATCATCTGCACAAATTGCATACACATGTCCTGGGCCACATTATTTCCACTGGCTCCACAGCTCCAGATCAACTTTCCCTCACCTGGCAGCCGCCCGTGCCAAGCAGTGTCACCGTGGCCAGCGATGGAGCGCTGCTCCACAGACAGCCCTGGTTGGAAAACGATGGCAGCTATTTCAAAAAGGCTGATTAATATTTCAGGAATTGCAGAAAAGGGAAAGAGCTCAGAAGAAACGGCCTCGTGCTGTCCTTCATGACCTGGGTTCCAAGAGAGTTGAGTCTCCAGTGTTGACACAACCAAGAGCTCTTCAGGGGCAGCTGGAGCAGGCCAGCTCCAGTGTATGAGTGAGACTGAAATGGAGTCAAAATTCATCTCCCTAGCACATCAAGCTATATAAATAATCCAGTATATTGTCCTCTGGATATGGCTCTGTGCCATGTGTCCCAAACTAATTACTTACACAATCTCAAATTAGGTACCAGCCTACTGAAAAAGGGTCAGAGCCTTGGTGCTGCTGATCCACAGCTCTCAGAGATACACGGCACTGTGCTGGGAACTCGGAGCTTAACAAAGTAACCCTAAAGCATCCTACACCTGCAGTAACAAAGATGTTATTTTCTGAGTGTTTCTCTCTGCATCAGAGAATTTACAGAAGGGAACCACGCCCTGCCTTAAACACAGAGCATCAAAACCGAGCTCTACCACTGCTGCCATGTCAAAATTGCGAATATAGAAGATTTCTGCCCCCTCCTCCCACTTCCATCCTCTCCAGACCATTAAGAATCAGAAGGCGAGAGCTGACGCTGTCTGAAAGCAGCAGCTGAGGCAGCGCTGCAGACAGGATCCTCTGCCCAGACAGGGGATCTACTGCTGCTGGAGACAGAAAGGCGGCTTAGAGAGACTGCTGTCCTCTGTGTCAGAGACACACAGCAGACACCCACCCCACCCCAACAGGCTGCTGCAGCTCAGGTTGCACAAAAAAAAAAAACAAGGATCCCTCAGAGTTGGTCTTGGGAATGACTTTTTGCCTGGAGCTGAGCAAGATGGAAACATAAGGGGATTGCTGTCAGATTACTCCTGCTCACCTGCTCTCAGCTAAGGGAAATCTTGCTCACCCAGCCAGGGCTGTGCAGGTACCTGCAGTCCCTGGTCACACAGCTCAGAAACAGCTCTGAGGTACCATGATGCTGAAAATGGAAAATCATTTTCTGTAACACCAATGTTCCCACCCTGGGAATTTAAGAAACAAGCAAAATACAACAAGGAAACGTCCACTGTAATGTTTAATCAAAACACTGTAATGTTTTAATCCAAGTTTGCATTAGGTGAGGAGCAGGCCCAACATCAAAATCTCTTTGCTGCCTTCAGCAACTCCATTAAGTGGGTTTATTCTAGAGGAAATTGGCCTTTACCAGGTTTTCTTTCTGTCTGTTTTATAATCCTGGATTATAGCTGCAAATTAATAAAAGAACCACTAAAAAGGACACGGTTTAGTTGTGGCTGTCGCAGTGCAGGGTTAATGGTTGCACTCGATCTTGGAGGGCTTTTCCAACCTCACCAATTCCATAATTCTGTGAAAAGCACAAGTGCTTTGACTTAACTGGGTACCTCCACAATTCTGCACTGAGCTGAACACAACACAAATTATCTCACTTTGCAGCACACCAGGTCACAGAACCCAAGAAAATTGATCCCAAATTCTTGAGATTACCGATTTGCTTCAGGACTGTAGCTACTAGAAAGGTTCTCCTGGCACCAGCAGCATGAAATCCACTAAAATAGCTTAATACTGGATGGGTTCATGAATGTTTCAACAGGCAAAGTGTTGCCATAGAGCAGCACAAAAAGAGCAAACTTAATTTTTTATTTTATTCTACTGCTCTGACTTTCTGGGAGAATTTTGCCAGATTTGAATGGAAAGAGAAGATAAAGTGGAATGATTCAATGAAGATACTCTGTGCTTAGTCCAGTACAACATAAATACTTGTCTGACCATCTTCTCTTGGGCAGGAAAACTGACAGATGAGCTTTCCCTGCTTCTCCCTCTATTCCTGGATTAAATTTGGCTGCAAGTTATTAGGTATGGACCAGCTACCCGCAGACACTACGCAGGAAACCTGCCTGAAACATATTTTCTTCACTTGAAAAAAGTCCAGCTAACAGATTCGCTGTCTAGAATAAATTAGCAAAAGCCTCACCAGGATTGTGCTTTTCCACGGAAAGATGAGCAGCACGGCCTGAACAGCCTTTAAGAGGCTGCTCACAAGGTGTGAACGTGTGGATATGTGTCACCCCTGGTGACAACCTGAGACACATTGCAGAGATGGAGATCTGCCATTTACTGCGTTTGACTGCTCCACAAAAAAGTCCTACCAACACGTGATAATCCAGGGAGTGATTAAATGAGAAGTGATAACCTGGTATTTCGAGCAAACTGGCATTGAGAAGCTGAATCCCTGAACTCTATTTCACATGCAGATAAATCTCTGTAGCCCAGACTTCTTTACTCTGAGATTTGCTGTGGAGAAACACACACTGGTCAGTTGAGCTCAAACCTTCCCTTCAGTGGTGATGATTTTATTTTAAAATGCTGTCACCAAGTGGCAGAGCTCCGAACGGCTGCACGAGGTCAGCAGAGCTGCAAACACACCATCAGCTGGGGCAAGACAACCAAAAATCCACATCCCGAGACACCTCAGCATACTGAGGGAAAAGTCGGGATAAATCATGCAACTAAAACAAAATAAGCCACGGAAAAGAAAAATTATCTCAGAAGCAAACTTCAAATACTGCGAGGTTTGTTCTGCCAGTATAAAAACTGGTAGATTCAGTTTCTGATCCTTTCCTTTGAAGCACAAAAATCACTGACAACAAAGCCTGATGACTGTGTTTCATATGAAACAGTCACCTTGGGGGCTGTAAAACAAAAAGAAGGAAAGACACAGCCTCCCACTTTAATCTCCAGTTTGAGTCAAAATGCAATGTTTTATACCTGACATGAAGTGATACAAGTTATTTTTAACTATTATACTTAGTGTTTTCCCAAAGCACTACCAAAAGGCAATTTTTAAGAGTACATACATCTACGCAAAAGCAGGCATTTGAGGATTCATCTATTAATCAAGCTGGAGCCTGGCTGGTGAAGCTGCTAGCAAACTGCATTACCATTGCACCCACAGGGATGGGAGACTCCTCAGCTGCATCAGGCACGTTGTGATCCATACAGGAAGCACAGGATCGATTTTGTTTCATCCCATACCTGTAAGTAGCCATCTGCACTACAACAGTAGCCAGGCTGTGCTTTATGTTACACCTCCAAGCAAAATGCCACAGTTTCTCTTTTAAATTGCTCATAATCTTAATTCATTGGAAATGTCGATTTCTCTACGTGTAGCTGAAGGTGAGTAAAGACAGGGAAGGGCACTGCCAGGAATCACCAAGATTTACATCAACAACAACCAATCTTTGTGGGTTACTGCTTATATACAGACTATATCCAGAGAGCAGAGACCATCAGAGCACGATGATGGAGCACGTGATGCCCAAGTAGTCCCTTGACAACTGCTGTCAGTGCTTTAGAAAGAGCTTTGATGCACCATCATTAAAGCTACATCAGCTCTCTGGGTCTAAACTTGCAGTAAATCACAGAATATTCTGAATTGGAAGGGACCCATAAGGTCATCAAGCCCTGAAGCTTGGAGATAATTTAGGCTATCTGAGCCTGCTTTCCTGTTAGAAACTTTCCTTCTAGTTTATTTGGAGAGTAAACCAAGTGAGTTTACATGGAATTTTCTATTCACTCTCTACTCATTACCCAGAAATCCAAAACTGTGTTAAAGACCTGGGAAGATTTTCAAGAGTAAATTGGAGGTAGTGACTCCTTGCAAGGCTCCCAGCACATAGCTGGTGTTTACTTTGGCCTGCTATGGGGTTTTCTCTTCAATCAACAAAGTTTCCTGTCTCTCAGAAGTTACAGAAGTTTGACAGATTTCCATCTTCTGTTCCAGGCTGCCAGGTCTGGCCACAATGGGCCTGGATTCACCAGCTGCCCACGAAGGAATTGCTCTGAACAGCACAAAGAGAAGACGGTGCCACATCTCCTCTGCAACTGGCAGCGTCATTAAAAACAGCATCACCCAAGAGAGGAAAACATCAAATCTGCAAACTGGAGTTTCTGTGCTTCTGCTGTAGCTGCACAATGCAGTGAAAACCACGGCGTGCCCGGCTGCAGCCTGGTATTTGTTACAGCACCACACACCTGAAAACAGCCCTGAAAATTCAGCTGCCCCTTGGCTGCTCCCTGCACTGGGTTTGGCTGGCACAGCCACAGGGAACCCATCAGACCCACACCCCAGGGCACTGACACAGGGATATCTACAGATTTGGGAGGTTGGGAGCACCAAGGAGCCCATCTCGTCCCACAGAACCCACAAAATAATGATTCCACTTTACTAATTGCTCTACTTCAGATCCCAAAAATGATGTAAAAGAAACAGCCGCCAGCCACTCCCTGAAATAACCCATCATTTCCGCCATCCTTCTTGTCTCTCTCAAGAAAAATAAATCCTTCTGCCACAGCAAACTGATCTGGAAGCTTTACAGCTCCTGGAGGAAATCTTGCCTCATGCCTAGAGACCTTTAGAAAAGCACTGGCAGCAGAATAAATTATTTACAGTACTATTTCTGACAATACCATCTCCATAAATGATACAAGATTGAAGGGTTTAAAAATGTGTGCATGTGGCATAGGGCCCAAAGATGTGTCTAATAGAAATATTGATTAACTCGATTTCTACAGACTCTGTAAACAGTCTGATGAAAACAGAAACTGCAAGTAGATTGGGTTTTTTTTTCCCTTTACTGTAAAGCAGAACAAAGCAATCACTCCACCCATTCAAACTAAGCCAAATTAAAGTGCTTTTGGACATTTACAAAATTATTTTCTCTTTAAAGCAATCCAATCTACATGTTATTTACCTGATTCTAATTCACCACTTATTCCATTTCCCCAGAATAACTCAGTCAGAGGAGGCTTCTGGCTTGAAGCAAGGCTCCTACTGTTTACTTAGGTTTTCCAGCTGGGTTGAATGATATGCAAAGAGGTCTGAGGACTTGCTGGAGGTCATACAGAGAGGAAAGTCAGTTGGCTCCGCTGGCGTAATAGCCCTGCACTTTTACAGCTCCCAGGACTTTGCTCTAAGCACCAGGCTAACCTTCTCATCAAAAGATACTAAATCTGTTCTCAACATTTCAAACATTCCCCGGTTCTTAGGGAAAGGCACTTCCCTCCATAAAGAGTTTGAAGCAATCCTGCTAAAGGGCATGATGAAAATCTGAAGGCACCAAGTGCACATGCTCACAGTTAGAAAAGTCAGTGGAAATTGCCAATGTGGAGTTTTCCATTTTCAAACTTACTTAGGCAAGCAATAGAAAAGAAAGGAAACTGCAGGGGATGTTTAACTAGAGCCTGCCTAAATATTTTGTTTAAAGGACCTACTTCCATTTTGGCTGGAATTTATAAGGCCCAGGCAATCCATAATGGAAACATAATGGCCATCAGCATTCAATGCATCCCAGTCTGGACTCCCTGCACAGCCAAGGACAATCCAGTGCATTCCCTGATGCCTCTGATCCTGCAGAGCCACGAGGAAGGGGTAGGGAGTACACCAGGATAAACTGCTCTGCTAAGCAGGGATTGGCTGCAGAGCTTTTGATTTGTGATGTTTGTTGGTGCTGTCCCAGAGCAGCACCAGGGACACCAACCACTGGAAGAGCAATTCACCTCTCTGAGCCACTGCCAATGGGCTTGACATAAACAACCCCCTCTGAAACACTGACAAGACAAAAGCAAGGGCTGTAAACTCTGATTTGAACACAGCACTGACACTAAGAGAGATTGACAATGATATTTGGAGGAAAAGGCATTTTGCTAGTAATTCAACACCCACTCTCATCCATTGGGGCTGAACCATTACAATCCATTCTCCAAGAACTGCAGGGCCCTCCAGCAAAAGACCTTCCACTTCATCGTTTCACCCCAATAGGCCTCCTGCCCTTCAACATTTATACTTCTGCCATCTAAAACCCACTTATTTTCACTTCCAAGCTCTTCAAATTCATGCCCTGACGTTCCTCAGCTCCTCTCCTCTTCCATCCCAGAATAATTCAGGCAATTGTACTTCTGAGATCTGCTCTGCCAGCTCAGCTGTTCTAATGCCCTCTGGCTCCAGTGTGGCTCCTCAGCCCTTTCTTTTTCTCCTCCATTGCACCAATATTGCATCAGCTCCCATTTCTCAGTTTAGTATTCTTTAAACTTTCTTCTTCTTTTCAACCTTCACAGTTTATTCTCTTTATTTTCTCCCAGTGTTCCTCACTCTATTCTCCTAATGGACATCTCCAATTAAACCTTAATTATATCTCCTACCAGCAGCTGTTCTCAGGCTGATGAGCACACTCTAGAAGAAAACCCTAGGCAAAAGGTCTTGCCTGTTAGACACTTTGCTATAATCCAAAGGTCACACACACAGACACACAACCCAGTAATTTACACTTACTCCAGCATTACAGATTTCTTTTTCTGTTTAAATTACTTTGGAAGAGGTTACCCTACCCTTAACAAGGTTAAGTATCTTTGCATGGTGAAGATTGCACACGTCCAAAGCTTGGCAAGCTGTGCTGCAGGGACAGCAGGGCTGGGGGGCTGCTTTAGCACATCAGTCACAGGATGAGTCTTTTCTGGGTGCCATCCCCTCCTGTCACAGCATTCCTGCTGTGCCATGGTGGGCTCAGACCCCGAGCTGGTCTCTAAGCTTCAGGCACACAGTCAAGCAAGCCTCAGGTCTGGCTCTGGGGTTACCACGGTTCTCCAGCCTGACCATGAACCAGCCAGGACAGGGGGTGGGGATGGAGAAGCCAAGTTATGCCAGGAATGAGCCTGGGGAATGCAGCAGAGGTCACATTGCAGCGCGGGTACCGACACATGCCGCTCGTTCCAGCCCGCAGCTCGCTCCAACTCCTGCATGGAGGGCTCTCCCAAAGCCTGGGAAAGTGGCAGTGGGCGATGACCTGCACCCACTGGATCCTCATCCTGCTTAGCATATGCCAAATACAATAAGATGCATTAAGTCAAGCCTTTGCTCTACCCAGCGCATGATGTGATTGGCAGAATAACCTTTTTTCTCCCTCTAATTCTGCTGATAGTATGTAATTCTGTTCATCCCTTTAGCCTTAGCCAAATATTTATGTCAAGCTGGGAAAAAAATGCCAGGCACAGAGCAGGGGGTGGAGGGAAAGCAATCTAGAAAAGGCTTATAAACCAATTTCAGTGCATAAAGAAGTTACTTCTGCACAGTCATGCTCAGATTAACAATCAAGTCCCTATGCTGGCCATTCCTTTTTTTAATTAACCTTCAACAGGCTAAATAGCCCAACACTATTAGATGATCAATAAACCTAAGTGTTAATTCCATACACACAACACAAATGTTTTCCTGGGTAAAATAAATAAATAAATAATAAAACCTCAGTTGCTTGTTAGACACAGCAAGTGCCTGCTAGTGGGGGGCAGATGGACCCTAAAGTCCTAATGATCCCACACACTCATGGATACTCCAGCCTGCCTGAACTGCATTAAATTCCTCGGTCACACTGCTGCTCCCAGGCAGGGATCTAACACATACATCACTTCTAACACTTACCCAGTTCTGGATGAATGGGAAAATTCATTATTCATTTAATTCTAAGTAACAGCCAAATGGCCCAATCATCAGCAGAGTGCCCCAATGCTGTGCCAACACAGATGAGGAACAGCTTCTCTCTGATGCAAAGGGCTCAGCGCCGTAGCTCTTGGGGTAAGAATATGCCATCATTTTCTTTAGGAGATTCAAAAGCAAAAGCAAAGCCATAAATTATTTTCTAATTGTTTAGCAGTGAACAAAGGCAAAATGGGCCTGCTGTGTCGCAACTCTTCCAAAGGCACACGTGAATAAACAGGACTGCTGGAAGCCTAACAAACTGACAGCCCATCCCAGGGAACACAAAGAGGAATGTTTGCCTAAACACTGTCTTTCAGCAAGACTGTAATCAAAAGAAAAAAAAGCATGTATGATAAGAAAGATTCCTGGTGGTTCTGGCACAGTGATTATTCTCCACGTAATTGGGAAAGTTTGGAAACACTTGACTACGCTGTTCTGATGGCATGCTTTCAAAAGACACTAAAATCTCAAATGGAGTAGTTCAAACAGCAAACAAGGCCCCAAACCAGTTACTAAACTAAAGCACTACAGATCGACAGGAAAAAGAACCCACGCATTTCTTCACATTTTCTGCACTGTGAGTGAAGAGATAATGGAAGCCTGTGCAGATACCTGGCATTAGCCTGTCCACAGGACACGGGTATAACTATTACAAGTTGAAATAATCAACTTGCTTTTATGGAGGAGTCAAACAAAAGGGTAGAGAGGGGAGCTCCAGCTGCATGTGTCAGCAGGGACAGGACTGGGCAATGTGACACCGCCAGGTATTGTGGCCAGAACATTGGCCCTCCTGTGAGGAGCCCAGGAGGGCCCTGCTTGATGGCTTTGAAACTGATCCATAAGCTCTGCTTGGTTTGCAGGAAATCAAAGAGGCAGAAAGATCATAGAAACAGGAAAAAAAAAAAAATCAGGAAGAGCGATAATACCAGTCAAAACAAGTGAGTGACAGAGAGGAAGATAAACTGGCCTTCTCCTTCCTAGAGAAGCAGGAAGTCTTTGGTGAAAAGCTTCTTAGAACTATGAGAGCACCATTTCAAAACCCTATCAAAAGACAGCACATCCTGAGAAAATGATGGTCTCCCCACAAGATGAGTCCAATGAAAATTGCTCCTGAAAACCCACGGATTATGGAGCACTCCTGTACTGCCCATCAGCTCTCCACAAGGATTTACCTTGGTACAACTCACCTGTGCAAGGGAAAGGCAGCATAACCCATGCACAGGGTTTGGGGTTAAATAAAAGTTAATACTGTTTATCTGAACTAGTCCAGAGGCAGCTGTGGGATATAATGAGATTGTGAAGGAAAGAAATGCACAGCCTGAACTTCTAAGCCACAAAACTGAGCTAAGCCAACAATTCATTAGTTAGTTTTTCTAAAACTGGTGGTGGGGGATAAATATCTACTGAAATGTGAGCTAGATCACTCAGCAGGTATTTCTCAGATGCACGGGGAAATAAAACATCCTGCAAGGTATTATTAATGTTTCTTATGTAGGTCTGTTACAACACTGTTTATCACTGGCTATCTTCAACAGGCTCGACACCCCAGGCTGAACTAGCCTGGAGTTTTCCAGAAAACAAAACACATGGGTGCACTGAAGGGGTTCTCCCCAGGCAGAGCTGTGCCACTGCTCCAGCTGTGAAGTCTGCAGGCTGGCACTCTGCAGATTGACCCCACAAAGTCCCCAGAATGCCTCCACGTGCAAGAGTCTATCAGTGAAAGGAAAAGAAATGCATAAAAGCCCTTTCATCAGTCATGTTGACAAATCAGAAATAACTCAAGATATCTTAATTACAAAGGCCAAAATTCACTTTTGTGACTCTCTGAGAGTTGTCAGGAGGGAATCAATCCTTCAAGGGAAAGGAATGAGCTGGTTCAGGTTCTTGGAGATGGTAAATGGGGCCACAAATGCTGATTTTAAGTCGATAAAACCATTTTAATTAATCATTCCTAAGAACAATATTTTCTTTCTACAATGTTCTTTTATTTTAAAGATGTTTGCTGTCCTGTAACAACTGAAATAAAGAAATCACCCTGAATTTTCCCACTAAGCCCTCAAGCAGATATCCCAAACCACACACCCTGAATTATTAAACCAACAGCCACAGCACATTTAAGAACTCCTTGCATAAAAGCCCTATTGAAGGCAGTTCTGCAGGGGGACCCTGCATGCTGACCCCAGGCAGACGTGGCTTCCCTGGCCTGAAATGGAGAGGTCTGGCACAAAAAGGTGTTTTGTCCAGGAGGCAGAGAAAGCCCCTGAACCCAAAACACACCTCCCACAAAGAGCCCTGCATCAGCCAGCTCTGTGACAGCAGTGCTTTAAGGCAGTCACAGAGTGAAACAGCCACAGGAAAGCCTGCTCCAGCCTCCCCAGAGCAAAGAGGGATTCCACCAGACACCCAGGAAAGAGCTGACATAAACCATAAAACTCATTTCAGCCTCAGACAGGGAGTGTGGGAACCAGGGCTTGTCTCTGACTGCCCTGGAGGCTCAGGGACCCAGGCAGGGGGCTCAGAAACCTTGGAACAGAGCCCAAAACACCTGTGGTTTGGGTTTTAGCCCATGGGAACGATTGCCAACCTTAAAAGAAGAATTACAGGTCACAAGAGTTTAAATAGAGTAATAATAAGTTTGTCACCAGGTGTAGAAGTAGTTTTTGGGTTTTAGTACGGGGGGTGGGTATTGCNGGCAGAGAAAGAATGTTTTAGACAAGACCAAATAAACAACCTTGAGAACGAGACCTGAAGAGTTTTAGCTTTTTCTTTCATCTTGGGTGTGGAAAAAGGACTTTATTAGCTCGGGGAAATTTCTGCAAAAGCAGCAAACCCGACAAGGGAGCTGGCTCCTCTCTATCTCTCTAATTGAGCAGGAGAGCAAGCCACGGGGACAGGAGAGGAAACCTGCTCTTGTCCCTTCCCTGAGAAAGGCAATGACATGATGGCAGAGCCTTTCTGTGGTCTCCCCAGACTGCCAGAGCACCATCCATCAGGAGAATGGACCGGGAGAACAATCAGAAATCCATTAGCAAGCTGCCTCCCTGCCTGCACTCCTGCTCAAATGTCACAGCTCTGAATGGCTTCTGATGCTCGAGAGGACGGGAGGGGCAGCGAATTGTTCCAAGGCATAAAGATATTATTACAATTTTTAGCTTATATTAGCGTGAGGGCGACCATTTGCAATCTACGTCGTGCCTTTAAGCAAGTTTCTCAAATCCGGGGAAAAGCTTCCAGAGTCATTAAAATGGAAAGAGATCTCCTCCAGTCCCACCAATTGGCAGCACAAGGAAAGCAGGGGGGGAGAAGGAAAAGCTGGAGGTGGAGGGAGCACTGCTGGAGGGTTGGGATCAGTGCTTTGACTGCCTCTACCCAGCACCAGGGCTCAGCCAGGAAATACTTAAAACTTGTGAGAAAATAGCAAGAATTACCAACGCTGCTATTCACTAGCAGGGGAATGACCCCAGAGGAATAAATCAGCTCATCAGCAGCATTTCACCCTGCTCTTCTGCAGGATCAGTCCTGCTCAAAAAAACACTTCATTGTCCACCTATCACAGCAGGAGACAGAGCCACAACAAATCTGCTCAAAATTTACCTGAGTTACTTCTTCCCTCAGATGAAGGGTGATCAGGCCATTTAAAAAGCAATGCAAATAACCAGGTTCAAAAATACGTTTATCCATTAAGGAGTCTGCACCATGTCTCTGCAATGTTATTTACGTGTCTGAAAGCTGTTATCCGAGTGATTATCCAGCACAGAGACTAGAAAAAGATATTCTGAGTGTATTAGCAGCATATTGAAATGATTTGTGCAGATTCCTTCCATTCAGATACTGTTGATGCTTGAAATATAATGAGGGGTCTCAAACAGGAAACTTGCACATGTGCTATAAGCAGGGAAAAAGTAATAATTAAAAAAAAACTAGGAATTCTCCAGTGCAAATATTTCCAACTGCAAACTGATTCTCATTATCTTTCATCTGCCAGAAAACCAAATTAAAATATCAATCAAATGTAGTGATCCAGGTAAAAGTCTTAAACTGCATCTCTGGTTCAATAACAGCAATTATTGTGTCACTGTTCTCAACTCGTTGAGCTCCTCAAATGAGATCAGAAATGACTACAGAAAAAAACCCAACAACACAAAAATCTCAAAAAATGTCTGTCATCCACAAGACCTGAATTACATTTGAACAATGACATTTTTGTCTCCAAAACAGGTAACAGCAAAATGAAAACAAGGTTGTCAACACTGCCATTATGAAATGTTAGCCATAAAAACTGCTACTGTAGAGTTTTCATTTGCTTTATTTGCTAGAATTTTTTTTTTTTTTCAAAAGAGAATCAGTCTGAGGCTTTGAAGTGTGTGAAAACAACGTGTCAGCATCAGATCCTGGAGGAGGAAAGGCTGAGAGACACTCACAGTGACACTGCAAGCCCACTGTGGGTACAGTGTTTGTTTTACACCAGGGTACGGAGCTCTCACAGGAGTTACACACAGGAGTAGATCTTAAAGCTCTGCTTGTTTTTCCACCCAGACAAGAGGAAATGCACAGCCAGCAAAAGAGCACTTGGATCCACATGAGTCCCAGCAACTTTCCTTCATCTGCATGGATCAGACCATACCCATAAAAATTAAAATACTGTCAAATAATGGAAAGTATTAGAACTAGTGGCAAAATTCTTCCTGTAACGTGCCACTCCAGGTCTATCTGTAGTCCTGGTGCTTTTTACAAGTTGAGATTTCCTAAGGAAATTCCCTACAGCAATGCCTCCAATATTATCTATATTCTGGAAAAGCCACTTAGGGGTATCCAGACTGATCTCTCCTATGCCAGCTCTCAGCTGAGCGTGAGCCTTCTTTAAGACAATAGTTAAGAACCAGTGGAGGAGGGGTAATTTCCTTACTGGTACGAGGTCTGTGTTTTCCCCACAGCCCATCCTGGCAGGGATTAGCCATCCAAGGACTGTGGTGTGGCTGCTACCAGATGAGATGAGCTATTAGTTATGGCCCAGCTCCTGCGGGACAGATGCCCTCCCTGCAGCCCACAAGCACAGCCATCAGCCCTGCTGACAGCATCAGCAGCTGGGGAAGAGGGCAGGACACACTAAAATGCCCTTTCTCTCCCAAAAATGCCCAGAGCCCTTCCCCCAGCCACCACAGCCACATTCTCACTGTCACTGCCTGCAGATCTTCAGGGACTCTCCTGCCAGGGGTTTTCAAACTGACACCTTTTAAAGCCCTACGTTCGTGTAAATAAGTAGTTTTTCTAAGAACGAATTAGTTGAGCATATTCTCTGAAGTTATTTCATTTGTTTTTGCTCCTGTTCATTTATTCCAATCTGCTGCACCTTCCCTCGGAGAGGTTATTAAACGCTCTGCTAATGGGCGCCAGCACTCGTTTAATTCTTCCTAATGAATGTATGAGTGAGTAGCGGAAGCTATTATGTAGGGCTTAATAAAGGGCGGGAAGGAATTTCCTAAAATTTATTGCCACAGGCTGCTGCTTGAAGATAAAATAAATGGTAATTGCTTGGAACAGGAAAGAGGAGGATGATAAAATGTCCCCAGACATGAGGTAAAAAAAAATACCAAATGCTCCGAACCAAAATCTCAAAGCCCGAAGGATCATGAAGGCAAGATGGCCTCCTCCAGCTTTAGCTTTTTGATAATCCTTAACACTTCTCCTTTGAATATGGATGCTGAAGGATGAACTCGATCTCAGCTGGAATGGTTACTTTATGACACAGAAAAGACATATATATATATATATAAAGGCATTAATTCAGACTGCATCTTATGAAAATAATATTTGTAGGGAAGAGACAATGTAGAGGAAATGGAAGGACAATGTTTCTGGACTATTGAGTCCAGCAATACAATCTTCCCTAAAATACAGGCTTTGCAGAATGGAGGAGACACACATAACATTTTGCTACAATTATGTTCCTTCTTTCCCATCGCTGTGTTGGTCAAGGTTCACGGAAAAAGAGAAATTGCTGAGACGTGAACCTGTGCATTGTTTCTTCAATTTCTGCGACTGTTTGTTAAAAGAGATAAAAATCCGAAGGCTGCATGAGAAGATGTGTCTGAACTGGAAGTCCCAAATGTCTGTCCTGCTCCAAAATGCTGCAATCACACTGCCAGCCTCCCAGCAAGCTCCAGGTCAGGCCTCAACAACTGGCGAGAACAAAGTGGAAATCTAAGCCCCATCCCCTGTAATTGCAATGCAGGAGAAAAACACAGGTTTTCAAAACAAAGCTCCTTGTTATAACTCACAACAGCCTCCTGTCCACATCATCCTTCAGGCTTCCTTCAGATGCCGTGATCCACTCATACACACGAGTTTGGCAAAAAGCTTTGATCCATCTCATCAAGAAAGCTAAAAGAGCAAGTTTTCCCAAGAACAAGTCTGATTTTCTGGTTCCACTGAGCTGTTGGAGGTGGCATTTTGCACCTCAGTGACTGCAGAAGTCTCTGCCATCAGTTCAGGAGTTACAACAGCTTGCACGTTTAATTACAGAAGCAGTGATCAATAGCTCAAGGGTCACAGGCTGTGGTGGGAGAGGAGAGCAGGGATGTCAGGGATGTCAGGATGTCACCTTAGCCGAATGCCACCGGCCTTTCAGGTTCAGCTGTCCCAAAAAGGACACTGCCAGTCTCTAAGGATCATCTTCCTAAAATACAGCAAGAAGGAAAAAGTATAGAAAGATGCCAAAATATCAATTTGAGTGGGCAAAGCAGCCATCTCCCTTTACTCAAAAGGGCAGAAAGAAAGAAATACTATTCTCAATAGCAAGCTAAAATAGTCAAGAACTTGAAAGCTGACCTGAGAAGAAAAACAAGATTAGGTTTGCTCTTTTCTACTGCTTTGGGCAGACAAAGCCTCTCTCTGAAAACCACCATCTGTCATGCCATCTTTGGCCATCTTAAAACCAGGAAAAACGAGGATAAAATCCAATTTTTCTTTCTTAAATCCTTGGCAGGTTACCTGCAGGAGCAGGCCAATAGCTTTTCTAGCAGGCAGTAAGAAATTATTACTTCCTTTTTAAACAAGGATTTTAGTTGCTTCAGCTCAACAGCAGGATTTCCATAGTCTTACACAATACAAAGCAATCACTCAACCTGCAAGAGCATCCACTTTGAAAATGGACAAAAGTTGTTTCTCCAAGAGAAAAAGCAACAATTTGAGAGAGACAAAGAAAGCCAACGACAAACAACCCCAAAATAATCAAAACAAATAAAAATAAACAGCTTCAGCACACTGGAGGACGAAGGGTGAGCAGTGACAAGATGAGTGTGAAATATCAGGGATACACAACAGAGATTTTCAAAGGATCAAAAAAAGGATCAAATTTGGGTGGCAATAAGATAGACATCTACTAGAGGCATTATCCAGGGAGAGTTTAATCTTCCTTCACTCCAATGAATAAATCAAAGCCAAATAAACGTGCACAGCATTCCACGTTGCCATCAATACCTGTACAAAAGGCAGAGCTTCCAATTTAAACCAGCAAACACAAACTATTCCATCTCTGAGGACCTTCAAGCACATCCACACTTTCAACCCTCTTCCCCTCCTATGAAGAAATCTTATTACCGATTTATATGGGTTATAGAGCAAGAAGTTGCAGCTTTATGATGATAAAAAGATAAAGGAGCTGGTTTTGACTCAGGAACAATCCAAGCAGGTACCTGTTAACTGTCTGTGATGCTGTTCCCTGCTACAAGGAACAACACAGGACTTCATCTGCCTCAGCACCAGCACATCCCTGGAACCACTGCCTACACAATCTGAAAATATACATTTTACTTATCCAAGGACAACCCCAGCACGGAGGAGAAATAACTGGAAAAAAAAAAAAAATCTCAATTATTCTTTGCAACATAACAGTGATGTCAGGTGCAAAGGAAAAGCTGCTTTTCCTTCTGTATTATTTGATCTGCTTTTGGTAGCACATCGCTACTTGTGAGCAGGAGCCAGATGTGGGAGGAAGAGTGGATGTGGCACAAGGAAAAGCAGGATCCAAAATCCCTGTGGCAGTTTATCTGTGGTGTCACAGTAACAGGAGCTCTGTCACCCAGGCTGGCTCACAGCTGCCCCCGCAGCAGGAAGCAGCAGAAGAGCCCTGGAGAAGTCGTGAACATTTCCATGGCTCTCCTCCCCCATCCCTGTAATCTGCTTTTACTTGTGCATCTCACACAACACCCCCAGGCCAACCTCTGGCAAGGCCAGCTCCTCAAGCCTAAGCTTCATGAAACGTCCCAGGCATGATCCCAGGCTAAATCACAGAATTCCACCACAGCCACAAACCTTGGATATTCAGACTGACTTGTCAGCATCTGAAATCAAGAGTCAGGGCGGGTGATTTGTACTCCAGAGGAGTCAGAAGTGCTGCATGGCACAAGGAGGTGAATTCCAAGATCCCTGGCTCCTGTGGGGCTCTGTTTGGGCAGGAGCTGCATTCACACAGCTCAGCCCCACCACAACAAGGAGCCAAGGCGTAGGTGCACTGACAGAACTCCCCCTCCATCCCTTTTTTGCCTAAAGTATTGCACTCAAATTGGTTTTTTAAATACCTTTTTGATGGGGAGAGAGGCACAAGGGGAAGCATCCAACATACTCTAACCCAATTTGTTGTGGTCTAAAGAAATCCATTTGTTCAGCTTTGCATTCGGCACCCTTGTGATAATAATTTTTAACAGCAATGCTTATTTGGATCCATTTTAAATAAATCAGAATTTGATTACAAGTCGGGAATGCACCCTGCAATTACCTTTTGAGTGTGAGTCCTCTCAGGTAAGAACTTATTCTCCAGAGCTTCCCTCAGCTCATCCCTTACAGACACCTCCACTTGGCTGACCATGGATACAAACAGAACACACTGCAGCAGGATAAAGAACTCAAATTCAAGTGTGATTGTGCAAGACTGTAGTAAAGAGGTCTTGGAGTAGAAGACAGCACCTTTACTTGCACAGGGTTAGTTTTACTCCTAAAAATTTTAGGAGTTAGTACATTTTTAAAATTCAGCTGCTAGCAATTCCAATTTGAGAATCATAAAAAGTACTGTTATTAATAATTGAAATGCAAAATGCCTGTTTGATTCACTCCAGCCCTCAGTCCCCCTCCCCAAAGGGCTTGTTTGCCTTAGGGGAGCATTTCACAAGCAGCACATCACCTTGCTGAAACACAATTTCAGCAGATGAAAGCCTCATAACCACAGAAGAGCCACCCTCCTTCTAAATCCGGAATCTAAAAAACTGTGACATCCGTGGAGCAATTTAAAGGTAGAATGGCCAGGATATTTCAGCCCAGCCAAGCACTTTGGCTACCACACGGTGCAGATATTTCAGAAGGGGCTCACTGGGGATCTCCCCGTTTCAGCCACAACACCCACTCATGATCCCAGACAAAGTTCTGCCACCGCCGTGAGTGACTCAGGGCTCTGGGGTGACTCAAACTGTCCAGGGCCATGAAATGTGTCTCATTCCAGGGGCTGCACATCATCCCAAGCCCTGCTGAAGCCCACCGCTTCCTAATTTGGGAATGCTGCACATGACACACATGTCTGAGCTGGAAAGGAGCTGCTCTGTTGGTGTCTGAGACTTTCACCTCGGTGTTTTTAATCCCCCTGGAGTTAGGCAGGACTAAATGATTTGGACATGGCCAACACAATGCAATACTCACTTTTTGAGGGAAAAGCAGCCCCAGTTAGCAATTTAGAGCAAAAAACACCTCACTGGATTTGTGCTACTTATTCCTACGAGCAGAATGCAAATATTTCAAGCTACCATTTCATGGTTCTTTGAATCCTTACTTGATAATAAATGCAGCACTGATGTATTTTCATTTAATGTTTTTCAAATCCTGTGTTTTTAACCACAATTACAAAGGCACGCTGCTGCTCAGTGAAGTTCATGATTCCTCTCAGGAGAGGTCGGCTTATCAACATTGCAGCAGGTCTTCACTGAAATGTCATGCACTGCCTTTGCTTTGCAGAGGCAAAGCTGCAGTCACCAACATGATTATATTAGCATTTCAAGCTAGCATTTGCCTCCAAAAAATCCAACCTTCATTATTCTAATTCTTCCTTTTGCTCGGTTCAAAATATTACCTACTTAAGAAGTAGCTCAGTACGTTTTGCTAACCAGTCACAGAATTCAGGATTTGGCCCTCTCCAGACCCACTGGTGCAGCAAATCCAGAATTAACTCCCAGATTATGCCTCCAAGTTGTATTTTGCAAGCACAACAACCCACACCACATCTGGTGGTGTACCTGTAGTCATGAAAAGCCTTTTTTATCCCACTTTTCAGCAAGAGCAAGGTAAAAACCACCAGCAGTTCTCACAGTGAGGACTAAATCAGACTGAAGTTTCCCCAACACATTTTTTTTTCCCCTAATTACATGGGATTTGAAAGGTTGAGCAACACTTACACTGTCTTATGTGATCACCTCATAGCAATAATTACTACTTAATACCTGAAACATGATAGCACCTTGACATGCAAACCTCTGCGTGGGAGGCACTGTTTAGACATAACAGACAATCTGCAGAGCCCAGGGAAATTACAGCTTCTATATGAACATCAACAGTATCAAATGATGGGAAGAGCTTTGTCTTCCCTCCAGTTCATTTCCTGTAAAGGACATCTATTTTCTATTAAATAGCTGAGAGAAAAAAAAAAAAAAAGAATGCATATAGCAAACACATTTAGTGCAATCCATCAATAAGTCTTTTATGAAGTAACAGTTTGATTGCAGAGACTTTTAAATGCAGCTCCTCATCCATCCAGCTAAATATATTAAAGATGAAATAACAGCTTGGCATTTATTCAGAACTTTTCATTTGAGCTTTCCTAAGTTATTTGCAAACATGAGGTGTAGCCAGACAACAATAGCTCTAATAGCTGTTCCAGTTATTCAGGCTAAAATGGGATGTAGTTTTTAAATGAACATTATGTGTTGTCAGACTTATATCAGGAATGAAAAGAATTTAAAGCCAATAAAAATAATAAAAATAAAACCTCATTCACACATACATATTTATAGCTTAAACTATTTTGCTAGATACACTAAATCTTCTTCGTTATTATAAAATTCTCCCATCCAAAAGAGATTTGAGTAAAATAGAGTATTGCTAGATTACAGCTTTCCTTTTGTAAGCATTGTTATGGCTTCATAACAATTTAACTCCACAATTAGCTCTGTGAGAGCAATTCTGACATTCAGACAACACCATCTGTGTAAATAAGTGTCACAGGCTGAATTTGTTTCCAGATACTCCCTGAGCATCCTTGCCATAAAAAGCTCATGTTCACAAATGTTGAACTCAATGTTACAAGAGGATTTACCAAATCAATTTCCATACTGAGAGGAATCTAATATTTAATATTAATAGTAGGAAAGTATTTATATATTTAAAAAGTCAGGGCAGCATAACAGAAGAAGTAGGGGGATTCGATTAAATGCAGAAGACATCAATAAGTGAAAAGGAATGCAGAACTGAAAACTATTTCTTTTATTTTTTAAACAAAGGATGGGCTGAAATGGAGTTTGAGGAGATGAGGGAGCAAGATTTTCCCATTAAGAGTGAAAGCAAACATCACCTACCAACCTTTTTTTCATCAGCAAGCAAGCACACAAAGATTACAGGTTCTAATAGCATCTAAAAAGACCTGACAGCTACTATTTCTGAAATTCATGGTTGTCACTTCTGACCCTGGTTCTCACCATTAAACTTTTGCTCATTGCCTAGACGATTCACACTGCAGAGATTGTTTTAATCAGAGCAAGTTAGTGAAGAGTCACAGAAGACATCTGGTGGCCAGTGCCCCAAATGACAATTTCATTTACACCTCTGTAATAAAGCTTAAATTTTAATTAAGTGAAACATTTAAAACGCTTTAAATTAATTAAATAGTTTTATTCACAAAAACCCAAGTGAGAACAGTTGTGTTTACTGCATAACAGCCCTGTGATAATCCTCTGTGGCCAGGCCAGGAACTGAGAACTTGGGAACAGCCCTTCACCAGCTATGCTGAATGAGGCAGAACCCAACCAGCAGCCTCTGAATTTGGGCAACTTGAACACGAATGACAGAGCAAACATTTCCTGAAAGCCCAAGGAATTTCCTATTTAAAGTTTCCACGTCCTTATCCCACTACCAGTCACACATTCAGCCTCTGGAAAAACAACCTTGTTTATTCTGGGAACACACACAAACAAGAGCAGGCCATGGAACAGCCATCAGCTTCCCCAGGTGTGGAGTGGCAGATCAGCTCACTGGGGTCACTACAAAACCTGACAGAGCTCATGTGAGTGTGTTTTGGCAGATTCTGGATGAGCAGAGCAAGTGAAATTTCCTCCTCTACAGCATCAGCGTGACGGGAAACACAGGGAACATGTCCAGGTCAGTCTGTGCTTCCAACAGAGATGGACATTGGACAGGGAACAAACAGCAGGTCAGAGAACGGGGGAATCCTGTCCTCCAGCAAGCCCTGCCAGCCAAAACCCAGGCATTTATCAGGCAGCAGAGAATGTAATTCAACACAGTCTTCATCACACATTATTCCCAGTTTCTGAGGCCATCACTCCCTCTTTGATGCAAATGTGGAGTGCAAACCACAGCAGAGGAAGGTTCAGCCTTTTACTATTTCATGAGCTCTAAGGAGAGACTGGACCAAACAACATTTGCTACTGCTCAGGCAGCACTTCAAAGGAAGAATCTATAGAGGCAGACTGGTCACAGCTCAGGCCCTGGGACGACGTGGCAGGAATAAAGTAGGAACTGAAGTCAGCCAAAATGATAAATGCACCAGAATGCCTTAGAAAAGCGGCACTAATGGATAAGCAGCTTCTCAAGGCAGGCAACATGTAGCAATATTGATTCTTTAATACACACAATGAAACCAAAGTCTTAATGATTAATAATCTGTTGTGAAACTCTATTCATTAGGTAAAAACAGTGCTCAGAGATGACACAACATAAATCAGGCAGTCTCCTCACTCATGAAAGAATGATGAGCTTGCTCGCATCCATGTAAATTAGCAGCAATCACTCTGCATAAAAGCAAGCTCCTGCTTTTCACAACCCAGCTGGTAACAGCCAGGAAAAAATGCTGGGGAAAAAGAAAATACACACAAAAAACATCCCTAAATATAATTTCAACACTAATTTCAGAAAGTATTTAAGCAAAAACTAAAGTAAACTGGTATACACAGTTGCCTCAGCATTACAAGATGTGTAGAAAGGGACTCCTCCCAGAGCACAACACACAATTTCAGCAGAATTATATCAAATTTTGCCACGAGTGTGATGAAATTTCCAGCCACCTCACAAAAATTTATGCTTAATATCTAAAACACATTCAACACAGAAGTTTAAAGAAAGACCAAAGTTAAGAACTAAGTAAGAACTAATTTAGGGGACACCTAAGGAAAGACATTGCCTTAGGCAGATTTACTCACTAAAATTGAATGTTCATTACCTTTTTGCCCAAGAATCCTGCTTAAACCAATTAAATGGACACTCTGACAAGCAGATTAATAACCTCTACAGATTGTTTAGACTGATCTTGAATCAATATCGGGCAGAGAAAAGAGCTGACTGATAAGGGAGCCACAGAAGCAAAGAAGCAAGAGTCTCTCTCACTTCTGCTGGAACTGCTCTGAATGTTCCTACAGCAAAGGACTTCTGGGATTCACAAGACACCTTTAATAAGGAGACTACTTCTCACAAGAATGGCACAGCATGGCTGAGCTGAGAGAATGCTGCTGGTGCAGACACTGGGGCTCCTCACACAGCTCTTAGCAGACACTGCAGGGAGAAGGCAGCCCCTTCCCCCTGCCAAAGAGAAAGGGAAGCAAAGTCCACCTGCAAAAATACTCCAGAAGGTCACTGGTGCTTCAAATACTCCCTTCAGTCTTCACAAATGCAAAGCAGTGTTTTATACAGCTGCAAGAGATGGCACCTGCAACACACCCAATGTGCACCCACACAGCACCACAGCCATCCAGGCTTCAAACATTCCAGGGTGCACCAAGCACACTGATGGAGCTGCAGGAATGTCCTGGCGATGCTGGGACACTCCAAACAGGGCCCAAAACCCAAGGCAAGGTGCTTTGAACCTTTAGTGAACACAACACTGGTATCAGCTGGGTGTTAAGAGCTGGACTAGCTCCTGCAGCTCTGCATCCCCACTGCCTGGGGCCAGCCAAGAGCATTCCTCACTTGGCACCTGCCAAGGCATTGGTTATAGTCCCATCCACAGCAGGGCTACCAAAACACTCTCCCAATTATGTCTTGTCTGCTTTATCACAGTTCCTACGAGCACAGCTGGAAACACGTCCCTGCTGTACCAACAGCATCCCCACCCTAAAGTGACAGCCAACAGGACAAGATTTCCTGAGGCCATTTTCACCTTTCTGCACCCTCATGATTTGCCACATGCCTCAGAGCCTGACACTGAGAGCACCAGGGATGAAACTCAGGACTCTCAAGTCTCAGCAACAGGACTGTGTCAACTCCTCACTTCAAAGCTTAAGATTTAAACTTTCCAATGTAAAATACCACGAGTTTGTTGGTAAATGTTGAAGTGTGCTGAAAGAGATGATCGCCTACAAGGAAAGATTTCTATGCTAATACCCTGTAGCTTTCTCTTGCCTCCCTGTCCTGATTTCCCAGCACAGCCTTCCTATTAAAATTTGTAAATAAGAATGCAGAACTAGCATAATCTGTTAATGAAAGTCTGGCATACGAGCAACTGCTACCTATTTGTCATGAAGGAGATCAGCTGCTTAAATATGGCAAGTTATCAAAGATTAGTGCACAAAACAGAACTGCTTTTGCCCAGGAAAGGGATTAGCCTTTCCTCATCACCATCATCATCCACCTCAGCCTGTGGAAAAGCAGTTTAGAAAGTCTTAGGTCCCTTTCCAAACATATTCCAGCCATAGATCAAGTTTTGTGGAAGAGCTTCTTAGCAAAACCTAGTGGTATTTGATAATTTGAGCAAGAAAAAATACAGCAAGAGATTTTTATGATGAAAAAGGATACAGTCAGAGGCAGTAAACAAATCTGCATTCAGCATGTAGCAGATGTCAGCATTAACCAGGCTAATACTGAGGCACAGTGAAGTTGGATATGTAAGCACTGATCCCAAAAACTGGGATAAGTCTCTCTTAATAGAGATGGAAATTGAAATTTGGGAGCTGCCAAATCTCCAGCACAACAACAAAGAAAGTTTTGTCAGTTCAGAATGAAAACCTGAAATACTGAAGGCAGAACCTAAAAAATGGCTTCCAATTAGGCCAGTGCTAATGATCCAATTTCAGGTGAATGGTCTAAAGTGGAGTCAGGAGGAGTAAAGCAGTTTCTTTGAAGTCTCAGATTTTGCAGTTGGTGAAGCAGAGACAGAGTATAAAAATGCCCTGAGGTACAATGGAAAGAGATAAATGCAGGGGTTTTAAGCACATGGGTTTGAAGAAACAGTTCTAGTATGGAAGGAGTCTCATTTAAATCATTTCCATGTATGGGCAATTGACTATCTAATAAATGTATATTGCACATAAGGAAGACATATTGAGCTCACCTGAGGATAAAGGATAATAAGTACAAAAATCAGACCTTGAAGATAATATTGTTCCAAAACCCTGCCATGGGCAGGGACACCTTCCACTGTCCCAGGTTGCTCCAACCCCTGTCCAGCCTGGCCTTGGATACTTCCAGGGATCCAGGGGCAGCCACAGCTGCTCTGGGAACCTGTGCCAGGGCCTGCCCACCCTCACAGAGAAGAATTTCTTCTGTATCATCTACTCTCAGTCGGTTTGAAGCCTTTCCCCGTGTCCTGTCACTCCAGACCCTTGTCCCCAGTCCTTCTCCAGCCCTCCTGGAGCCCCTTTAGGCACTGGAAGGAGCTCTGAGCTGTCCCTGGAGCCTTCTCTGAGCTGAACACCCCCAGCTCTCCCAGCTGGCTCCAGAGCAGAGGGGTTCCAGCCCTTGGAGCATCTCCATGGCCTTCTCTGGCCTCTTTCCAACAGCTCCACGTCCTTTCCATGCTGGAGACAGCATGGTGGGGTCTCAGCACAGTGGAGTAGAGGGGGAAGAATCTGAGCCCTTGCCCTGCTGCCCACACTGTGGGATAAGCCCAGGATATGCTTAGAATTGATTATAATGTAATTTATTCATTTTCACGATTCAAGTACTTGAAACATGAAACTTAACAGCATAAAACAAGATAGATTATTAAACATAAAGACCTTTAAAAATTATTTTTAATCAATAACGTAGGAAATGGTACTTTTAATTGTTGAGATTTTTCCCCCACAGTGAGTGCACAGGGCACATCTCCAACTGGCAGCTGTGGCAAGCTGGTGCTATAGATCCATTTTGCACAATTGCTTCCTAATTAAAGCAGTAAAACTTTCATCACCCTTGTCAGAAAAGGAATTCAGATCTAATATGACAGAGACTGTAGCTGGCTGACTTCAGCTATATTCAGCACTAAATGTGTAAGAAAAATGGATCCAGTTGTGCAGTTTATCTCTCTTTACAGTGAGGTAAACAGCTCATTTAAGCTTCCCTATCACTCAGCTGCTGGAAGAGAAACTCCAAGATCACATTTTATCGCTATGAAAAACTATGAAAAGGCCATTTTTGTCTGAGTGCTTTATCAATCTCTTCCTCATCTCAGCATCACGTATGTAATGATTAGAGTTCATTTTTTAGGCCTTCAAGTGCTGCTTTTCCTTGGAGATACCATTCTACCAACATGCTTCATGGGATGTGCTCATCATTCAGTCAGAGGAGGTGTGGTATTTGCCAGTCAGCCCCTGCCAGCTCTGGGATCAGAGCTGAGCCCTCTGAGCACACACCTTTCTTTTCAGAAGTTCAAGTTTTGCCAAAATTAACGTTCTGGGAAGGCACAAGATACACTAGGATCACTGAGAGAGTCTTTCCCCCAGCTGTCTACTGACCACACTTTTTTCTCAGCTGGATATCCCCAAAAAGCAGTGACTGTAGGCTCATTTCTCACCAAGGAAAGCAGAGAGAAAGAAGCAAACTTTGCCTTTATAATTCCTCTCAAGTTCAAGCTGGCAAGCAAACCGTGAGCTGGAGCAATCTGCATCAGGGTGAAATTTGTAAAATCCCAGCAAGGGCTACTCTGCTGCCCAGGGTAACGACACGAGCATGAACTCCAGCTTGTAAAAAACCCTCCGTGGGGAAAGCAACAGCACAAAGAGAGAAGCCCAAAACTTGCCCATAGATTACTTTTTTCCCTTTAAGGCACTCCTCAACTGTCAGCTCATGACAAAATTTAGAGCCTTTCTGCATTATTCTCACAGAACATTTGAGCACCAGCAGGGCTGATTTCTGGCCAGTTGCCTCCTTGGCTTTTCAGAAGCCTCTCGATGTTGCTTTGGGTGCTACAGAGAGTGCGACGACCGAGAAATGGAATTACTTTCCTCCAAGTTATTTTGCCTTACACTGTTACTCTCTGATAATATTCACTAATATTCACCTTTCAGCCAAAATCTGATACCACTGAAGCAATCCAGATCTTCCACTAAGTGCCTGCTGAATGAGCCTCAGCAGAACTTCACAGGTAATGGTCCCACCAGAACAGGATCATGAATACCTTTGTAAAAACACAACCCTAAAAGGAGAGCCCTGCTCCCAAAAGTTCCATTTCTTTTGTTTGTTGTATCAAGGGCTTTAATATACAAGAACTTCAGACAAGTGCATTTAAGAATTCACCTGTCTCTAGGGGGTTCAGTGGCCCACCATGGAATTTCTCCTTAAGCATTTCTTAGCTATGAAAAGCCAGAAACATGATTTTCCTGGGACAAAGTAGTTCCCACAATGCAACAGAGAAACCAGATACAGTGTTTGGTATTTAGAAGAAACTGTGTAATGAAAAGGAAACATGCAAACGTTTAAGCCCTGAAAAAACATCAATCTTATTTTTATGAACTACAGTCCATGGCACAATAACTGCAGAGGACTGAAGGCATTAAATAGTTATCTGTTCATTAATTATAAAGTATGTTAGTCTATGTATTTTAAAGGTAAATTACTGAAAAGGAAGAACTTTCTAAAATGAACTTTGCTCCCTCTTAATTTGTCCAGATTTTTAACATGGCATTTTTTCAGGACAGGAGCAGCCCAAACTCAGAAGAGAGCTGAATAAAACCATGGTACTGCCTTCTACTGCCAGGATTTGGAAGAACCTTTTCACCCACTCAAAGGAAGAAACTTTTCCTCATGTGTGCAAGCGACGTTGATCTTTTGCAGTTCTCTCAACAGATGTCCTAGCCCTGATGTCCTCTTTCAAGTTTATTCTTTTCTAAATCAAGACACCAAGGTCTCTTGTGGACATCTGGCACACGGACATTAGAGATGCCATTTTTCCTCCTGAATGTGCTGGGATCTGCTGACCCCAGGTCACACTGGCAGAAAGTTACCATCTGCCTATTGCTGTTAGATGATCAAAAAAGGAACGTTTCTGGCTTTTCTGCTTCAGCAAAACACCGAAGAGACTGAGAATGTTGTATTGCTTGCAGCAAGTGCTCTGGCTGTATCTCATCTGACCTTGAAACTCTGTCCAAAGTAGTAAATGCAGGAACCAAACTGGGGGTGGAGGAGTGGGTATATCACAGGACTGGAAGCAAGGAAAAATCCTGCAGCAGGTTTAACATCAGAGGGCCAAGTTAGCCCTGATATTCTCTAACCTTCCCTTTATTACCTCAAGTTTCTTCAGTGCACAAACATTGTATGGGAATATAAAGCACTGAAGTAACTCAAAACAATATTTCAGCAGAGCAGCACAAACATAGGATCTCTGTGTGTTGGTTGAACACTGCAGAGAATTTCTTGGGCCCTTCTAGAAACACAGAATGAGATAAAGTTTGAAAGCAAAGCCCTTAAAAAGGAAGAACAAATCAAAACTTTTCCTCTAACTAGATTGTGGTCTCAGACACAGCAAATATTTCAATTTTTAGTTATATGAAGATTACAGATGCAGTATTGTTTTGGCCACAGATAAATTTCCTTTACAGGACAAAACTGTTGCAGAACCTTTCTCAAAATCACATTCTCCAGCCAAAGACAGCAGCCAGCAGGATATCATCTCAAAAAACATTAGAATTTTAAAAGTGTTGTGCAAAAGCAAGGATTACTCCAAAGAGTTTAAGCAAAACAATGCAATTTCTGCACCTCACTTCTGTAGAGATGCCTTCAGTGTACAGTTTCTTTGATTTTGAGAGGGGTTGTTTGTTTGGTCGTTTTTTGTTGTTTTAGGAAGAATTCGATGCAGTCACCAAATCTACCTCTGAGTCCTACTGAGTTTTTCATCTGGCTTCTTTCCTGAGATTCTGAACTCCCCCTATAATTGGCCAGCAAGTGACAGGGTTGCTCTACCCCAAACTTTTGGCCTCTAGCATTTCAATCCATCACAGCACAGGATGAAGATTTAACCAGCTATGAGAAACCACTAAGCAAAGACGTTCCAAATGTGCCAAGAAACTCTTTACACAACAGCAGTAAGTCCACAAACTTTCCAGAGTAAGGAGTTTTTTTCCTTTCCCGTCGGTAAAGATAATTAAAGAGCACCTGTCACTGACCACAGCATCCCCACTGGCCGAGGCTGGTCTGTGCTATGACACAGACAACTCAAAAAGGATCAAACACTTTCCCAGACTGCAAACCAGAACATAACCAAGGCAGAAACGAGAAACTTGCACAAAGTTAAAAAGTCACTTGCTTGCATTTCACCTTTAGCTGTACAACAACCTCTCCCCAGGTTTCAAGCAATCTGACCCGAGTATTTTCTTAATAAAGAATCACAGAAGATTTGCATTAAGCAGCAAGGGAAAAAAGAAACAAGACTTCCATAACGTACATGTCTGTATCTGCTCCATGGTGTTGCATAAATCCATATTGTACCTAGCTCAGCAAACCAAAATTAAACCAAATACCAAGAGAAACTTCTCACCATGTTCCACGAAGACGTTGCAGTGTGGGCCCGCATGCCTCGATGACTCCTTCTTCCCTGCTCCTTTGATGAAGTGCAGGGCAGGCAGACTTGGCCTCCTTTGGTCCCCAAGAACTTTTCCAGGCTGCTGCCCCATAAAGTAACTATGGGCAGCCTTTCCCAGGACGAGAAGTTTTCAAAGAAGTCTGTGATCCCTGATCTTCCAGGCTGGGATGGAGTTTTGAAGCAGAAGGTATTCAATTCAGGTGGCTGCACTCACAATGGGATAAAGTCACTTGAGGTGAAGAATTAAGACAAATTCCTCCAGTGCTCCTGAAGACAGCAACAAGGCTCCTTAGGTGACTTTATGTAAAAAAAAAAAAGAAACAAGAAAAAAAAAACCCCAAACGAGTAAAAGTTCCAACCGCTCAGCAATGACCAAGCATTACCAAAGTTTCAGGTTGTGTCTTCCACGGGGCGAAGGACAATTAGTCCACCTCACAAGCAAGAAACCACACATGGGCTCACCCAGGGCAGGAAACAGCCATTCCCACCACAACTAGTGTCAAGGTTTCTTTTTTTTTTTTCCTCCTTTTCTTTTGCATAGCATTGAGCTGGCGAAGGCCAGAGAGGCGCGGGGTTTTGCCTTCAAGTGTCGCTGAACTCCAGCAGGGTCANGCGGGCCCGGCGGGGCCATGGCGGCGTCGGAGCAGCGCTGGGGCGGCCGGGCCGGCGCCCCGTGCCCGCTGCCTCAGGCGGAGCCGGGC
>VZTB01010631.1:840543-851720 GCA_013397245.1 Thryothorus ludovicianus
CCCCGCCGCACGCGCCTTCCGCCCGCCATGCTGGCTGCTGGCGGGGGCGCGCCTGAGGCCGCGGGCGCCGCCATCTTGAGTGAGGGCAGCGGGGGGCGGTGACTAGGCGGCCCTGTTTGTTCCTGGCAGCGAAGGAACGCTCGGGCTTCGCTCCGACAGAGTCCATGGGGGACAGCGGCCATTTTAAGTGCGGGCAGCCCCCTGCCGTGACCCGCTCCCCCAGAGCCCGCTCGGCAAAGCGGGGGGACAGCACGGGCCTGCCCCGGGGTCACCAGCCCCACAGCCCGCCCGGCAAACCGGGGGAATGCCACGGGCCTGCCCCAGGGTCACCGAGCCCCACAGCCCGCGCCGGGGAGCAGCACCCCCGGCCTGGGTGCCCCTCACGCAGGGCGTCCCCCTGAGGGCGATGCTCTGCTGCCCTCCCCAGCTGCCCGGTGCTCACTCTTGGCTTGAACATCCCCGCAGGACTCGGGGCTGAGCCCATCCCCTCGGCCGAGCTGTGCCAGCTCGACTGACATGGCCGTGGAGGAGTTTTATCCATTCAAGCAGCGGTTCGGCCCTCACAGCTGCGGGGGAAATGCCCCGGGAAAAGCAGCCCGCGGTGACAAAAAAAGAGAGCGAAGATGTCGCTTCCTTCCAGCCGGGCTTGCCCTGTGTCCCATCACAGCCGAAATATGGGCACTAATTCGTGGAATGTATCAAAGGATAGCAGTAAATGTGGCTTCAGAGAGGGACTGTACAAGTTCACAAGAATAGGGACTGGCAGGGTTGAATACCACCCGCTCCCGAGTGAGCCGGCACTTCTAGATCTGAAAAAGCTCTTATTTAGCCAAAACCTGAGGTTTTTACCCCTCCCAGATGCATTTCTTGGTCCAGCAGATGACACCACACCTCCTCACTCAGAGATTGTTGTGTTTGTTAAGACCTTCGCTCACCCCAATACCCACATCCTTCCCCTGGCACATAAAGCTCTCCATGCCATCCCTCTTCTAAATGATAAATGTTCCAAGTAATTTTTATTTAGATACAAGAGAGGTACAAATGTATTTACACTGTGTACATATACAATCAAATAATATATAATATCAAAGTCTTGTAAATAATGTTTACACAAGTATTTACAAAGTTAAAGTGACAGTTGTTGGGGGTTTGTTTTTCTTTTTTTTTTTTTTTTCTTTTGTTTTTGTTTCTTTTCTCCTGGAAGTAAAACACGGTTTGTGAGATCTTTATACATCTTAGACTTATAATTAATATTAGAATACCTTCTTTTAATTTATGATACACAGCCCTCCTCCGCAGTGTGGGGACTCCAGAGGGCGCTTAGAGTTGTCCTTGGGGACAGAGCTGGGACAGATTTTCTCCGTCCCCAGAGGGCAGTAGCAGTTCCAACCAAATTGTTCCTTCACAGCTGGGAAAGGGATGGGGAGAAGAGCTGTGAGGGCTGGAGCAGGCACAGCCCGGCAGAGCTCGGGATCCCCGCACACCCTGCCTGGGGATGGCACGGGTGACCACAGAGCGGTGACAGAGCCCGGTACAGGGCTGGGGCAGGGCGGGCAGAGGAGGCTCGGGTGCGGGAAGATGCAAATGTTCACTAACTCAGGGTTCCCAAGGAGGGAAAGGTGTCCCTTGGAAGGAGCCACTGGGGCCAAAGCCGCTCCCGGGGCAAACAGGAGTGACTGGGGTGGCCACATCAGCCTCTCAATGGAGCACGCGTCTGCTAGAGCACAGGGGGACGGATAAGAGGAATTTTTCTTTCTACCAAATTATCTGTAAACCCCAGGCATGAATCATCAAGACCCAGCTTTTCAGCTTCCCCAGTTCACAGGCAAACCCACACAGGACATCCCACTACTTCCCTTCTCCTCTGCCAACCCCAGGGGCCAGCAGCCCACCCTGTGCCACATCTCCCTGGGGATGATCCCACACAGCCCAACTGCAGAGCTGGGGGTTCCCCTCCTGCCGCACCCCCGCAGCCAGCGATGCCCAAAAACAACCCAACACTCCTCCGAGACACAAAGCAGCTCAGCCGAGGGCCACCCCCCCAGTTCATTGCGTGTCTCAGCATCAGTCTTTGCTGTCCCAAATCCCGCTGGGCACTGGGGCTTCACAGCACCATGGTGGGGATGTGATGGGCCAGGGCGGCGGGATGGGGCACGGGCAGGGCTGGCGAGTGGGCCTGCAGGGAGGCGTTGGGGGGCCGGTGGCGGGCGCTTTTCTGGTGCGCCCGCAGCCCTGCGAGCTGCGAGTAGGCACTTTGGCAAACCTGGCACTTGTAGGGCCGCTCGCCCGTGTGCAAGCGAACGTGGTTGCGGAGGGTGGAGGACTGGCTGAAGCGGCGGTTGCAGAAGCGGCACACGAAGGGCTTGTCCAGGGTGTGGATGCGCATGTGGGAGCGCAGGTTGCTGCGGGAGTTGAAGCCGCGGTGGCAGATGACGCAGCGCATACGCCCCGTCGTGCTGGCCCCCGTCTCCACCGCGTGGAAATCCTCTGGGGGAGACAGAAGACGGTCAGGCTCTGCCCTCCAGNACGGTCAGGCGCTGCCCTCCAGCTCAGCAGCTCTCCCCACCCCAAGTCCCTGCGGGGCTGGGTGCCCTGGAAAGTCCCCAGTGCCCTCTCGCTGGCTCCCTGCTGCTGAGGTCACCTATGCAGGGCAGGCTGGCATCCAGGCTGGCTCTTAGGATTTTGGGATGCAGCCACTGCTGGGAATGGGTTCAGCAATATTTAGGTAAGGGGAACATTCAAGCTCAGCTGATGGATGGACACAAAGCCAATTTTGCCCTCACTGGGCTGCAGCAGAGCTGGAGGGAGTGGGCGCAGGAACTCTTAGGAACCCCAACCATGCTGTCCAGCCCCTGTCCCTGTTCCAGCTTCTCTCCTCACACTGCTGGGCTCAGACATGTCTCTTTCAGAGTGAGGAGCAGAGTCAGGGAGCACAGAAGTGGCTCCAAACAGAGCCTGAGCTCTGCTGTGCCACAGAGAAGCACCTCGGGCACCCACTGAGACAAGCAGAGAACAAAAGCCCAAGGAGGGAAAAGCCTCCTGTGCTGGTGATGAAAAGGATAAAGGATCTTAAGATCTTTTAAACACAGAGTGGGGATTTAGAGGCTGCACCCACTTGGTGTTTCCTGGAATGTTGGGGCTGCCTTGCACTCACACCCTGTGCTGCTCCTCCCTGCCTGACACCCCACCAGCAACAGCCGTGGGCAAACTGGCCTGGAGGCACTGCCCTGAATTACTGAGGCCCTGCCCAAGCTGCATGGATCATTTCATAGTCCCTGTGCTTGTCCACAGAGAACTGGGATATCTGACATACCCCTGGGATGTCCCTGCCTTGTACCCACCCAGCAGCATCAGAGCTGGGTGCAGGATGAACAGGCAGGGACGTTGCACCCTTGGCTCTTTCTGGTGTTACCTACCATGTTTGTTCTTCTTCTGCTCTTCTTCCAGCCCTGGCACACCTGGGATGCCCAGGAAGGTGTTGTGGGAGTTCCCGTACCAGACCAGCAGCTCTTGGTCTGGAGGAATCATCTAGAAAGAGAGAAAACAAAAGGGTTGTTGGGAGGGGCGATGAGCATCTATCCCTGCACTGATCCATTCGGACCTACCCTGGCTGTGCCCCATTTCTGTGGGACCCTGCTGCCATCTGAGACCTGCCAGCAGTCCCCAACACCCACAGGCAGGCACGGAGCAGCCCAGGATGCAGCACTGGAGGTGATGGCACAGCTCAGCAGCACCACAAATCCACTCCAGGCTCTCCCCCAAGCTGGGACACAAATGGGGTTATGGGCAAAAATGCAGCCACAGAGCACAGGGACACATCTGGAGTCTCAGGACCCAGAGGTCCCATCAGCTGGGGGAGACCAGGACAGGGTGGAACACAGAGACACAGAGAAATAAACCATTTGTGGGGCCACAACCAGCACAAGTGACACAGACCAAAGCAGGGAGCTGGGACACAGAGCCCTGGCCCGGGGCTCCAGCAGAGAATTTTGTCTTTGGACAGAGCCATCAGCACCCTCCAGCTGCAGGGCACAGGCAGCATCTCTCACCGGGGCTGATTTTAGAGGGTGAAAATGCAGATTCACCAGCAAAGGGCTCTTCAGCCCACAGAGCAGAGGAGAGCTCGAGGCTGCTGTAAGAGACCATGGCTCAGTGTGAAATGCTGCTGCTATCCCCCACCAAAGCTGCAGTGCCTGCAACAGCCCAAGGACAAGGGTTTTGCATCACCCATACTCCATTTCCCTGAAGCAATGACACTTCTGTCCCTGCTGTTCCTGTCACATCCCTGTATGGTCAGGGTGAGCCACCAGGAAATGCTGCTCAAAGCTCCCCTCATGCAGCAGCTGTGGCTGGGAAGATGGATCCTCTCAGCCCAGTTCAAACAACACTAATAGTAACATCATTTTATTAAAAAAACACATATTTTCCCCAGCAGTCTCTACTGTTAAGAACTTAATTTAGAAATAGAAGCATCCTGTGTTCTGGAGGATGGTTTTTCTGTACACTGAGCGTGTTAGAGCCAAGTAAAGCATCGTCCATCCACATGAAACAGAGATCCTAAGTTCAATCACCTCAACACTGAAAATATGTTGAATTTTAAGCATCTGAAATCAATAGGAATTTTACTCCATATCGTTGTCCATCTGCATGAAGACCTCACTGGGCTGCAGAGGAAGAATTTGGGAGGCAGAGGAAGCCAGTATCTTTTTGCATCCCAAATTGATGACACAGTTCCTTGGCATTATTTACTCTTAGCAGAAAATTACTCATTTTTAATACAAGCAAATATAACATTGCTGAAAGGATAAAACAATCTGCATGGCTGCATACATGGGTGTGTGTTTTATTCTGCTGGAGCTGCTGCAGCCACACCAGCAGCATGTGCATACACCCCAAAGCAAATTCAAATTACCCCCCAGGAATCTTGTAGCCTTCAGATCAAAGGCCAGAACTTTCTGCCCTCACTTTATTTTCCAGCAGCAGCAACTTGGTATTGCTGAGAAAGAGGATGGGATAAACAAATCAGCAAATAAGGACAGGAATGGGCAAAATGCATTAAAATATCAAACGTAAATGAGAAAAAAAAGCACCAAATAAATCTGACTTTTTTGGAGTGTAGGTAAGAAAGGCAAAGAGATGCTTTTGGATCCATGGTGCAGCAGAGGTGGGTGCAGAGCAATAGGAATCGGTGCCACTGGTATGGGGGCACAGCGGGCATGGGCAGGAGGCTGTGCAGGGGGACAGGAGGTGGGGAAGCCACCAGGGCTGGTAGGGGACAGAGAGTGACAACATGGACACCTCTGGTGCTGGGCAGGGCAGTGCTTAAGCTCAGGTTGGTGTGTGCGTGCCCTGCCGAGCTTTGGGAGCAGTGTGACAGCAGGGACCTGCCATGCCCACCTCCTCCCACACATCACTTGGGACTCAGCACTCTCAGCATCTCAAATTCATTGCTTGAGCCCAGGGAATTAAACTCATCCTTCTCCGCTGCTCACTGCTTCAGCCCCAGGAGCAAGCCCACAGCTGGATCACAGCTGTACCCAAATATTCGCTCACCCATCCCCTCATCTGTGCCTGCACAAGGTGTAAACACCACAGCTGTGTTCCTAATTACACCACGGCTACCTGGAATTGTTTTACTTATCTGCATAATTTAAGGGCAGTAGTAAAAAGCACTTAAGGTGCTGTCACAAACAGGCACAGCTGCCCACAGGAATATCAGGTCTTAAAACTAGAAATGCCTGAAGCCTGTGGAGGGTTGTCCAGCATAAGAACGGCAGGGGAGTGCTTGGGAAAGGTGGCAGAGCCCAAGGGGCACACAGGACTCTCCTGCAGCAGGAGGGAATATCTGATCCTCTTCCTACCCACCCATTCTCCTCTGCCACCCCACAGCAGCAATCTCTAACCCAGCCCTGCTGCTTGCTCAGCACAGGGTTGGGCTGTGGTGCTGTGACATGAAGCATTTGAGTCTGTGCTCCTCTTTAAGCCAGTGCAGGAGCCTGGATAGATCCAGAGAGATGCCCGTGCCCATGGAGCCAGCAGGAACTCATGGGCATTCCTGGCTGAGACCCTCTCTCAGCTGCAAACGCTCCTCAGGTGAGACTCTGAACCCAATATTGGAGGGGAACAATCCCACAGTGCTGGTCTGGGGTGAACTGGGACATGTCCCCCTCTTGTGACTCTTTAAGCCAAAGCTGCGCAGGGCCATCTCTTCAAGCCACCACCTTTCTCCACCTGCCACGGCCCTGGGTTATGGGGACACTGCACATAAGCAGGGCTGGTCCCCACCATCACCTGCTCTGGCACTGGGTGATTTGCATGCACATGTCATCAATAATGCCGGGGAGCCACACACCCACCTCCATCCCAGAGTCTCCTGTAGGAGCTGTGGGCACCCTGCAGCCATCACCCCACTGCACAGCAGCCTGGGCCACCCCTGGCACCCTGCCCCTGCTCCTCCACAGCAGCACAGACCAGCTCCACACAGGAGCACAGGGATGAGAGGGCAGGAAGGGTCCCTTCCCCAAAGGCACAACTGCCCCAGCACCGCTCCCTGCCCACTCCATGGCTCCCTGCTCCCTGCACAGGCAAAGCAGTGCAGAGTCAGGCACAGCACCTGTGTTTCACAGAGCCCCCCAGAGTTTACCCTGCTATAAAGAAGCAGGTTCTGCACAAAATCCCACTTTTTCAATAGAGCATCCAAGCTCTGTCCTTGCCCAAAGCTCCATATGGGCCAGAATTGCAGCTATTTTCATGTTTTACACCCAAAACAAGGATCTGCTCTCCCTCTGTTCAACACACATTAATCCATGAGCCCACAGAAAAGGGGCAGAGAGGAGAAGGGACATTGACACCTCCTGAAGCCCATGCAATGGCTCTTCCCTGCAGTTTCTACCTGTGCTGGTGGATCTGAGCTCCAAGGACAGAAAAGCTGCCGTGTCCTTCCACAGACATCCCCACCAACAACCCAAAGAACAAGGGAGGGAGAGTCTGTAGGATGGGGGATCCCACCACCCTGCTCCTCTATTGCAGATGCCCCGTTGCCCTTCAGCCCAAATTACCTCGATGGCTTTGTAGAAGATGCTGTTCCCGATCTGGACCACCTCGAGGTTCTGCTCCTGCTCGTTCCGGGCACATTTGATGTAGGTCATCCAGCTGCGGTGATCCTCCTGGCTGGCGTCGATGAAATACCGCACTGTGCCGTCCTCGTTGAAGACCTGCGAGGGGAGAGGCACTCGGTAGCAGTGCTGCCCACACTGGGCTGAGCCCCTCCACCTCCTGCCTCTGGGATAAAGCCCCTGGACAGGGACAAGCTCAAAGCCAGCGCAGCCTCGGGGCTGAGATCCTGACGGCAGCTGGGAGATGCCAAACTCTTCCTGGACAGCAACGGGGCTGAGAAATGTGCCCTGCTCTCACTGGCATGGCTGGTCCTGCCAGCCCCTATCTCCCTGGATAACCCAGCTCCCTTCCTCAGTCTCCCTTCTCATCAGGGCCCCAGCGGCAGCTCAGCCCCAGAGGAAGGGGCTGTTCAGCATCCTGCAGCTGCTGTGGGAGCGGGAGGATCCCTGGGTGGAGGGGGAAGATGCAGCATGCCAGGCCTGGAAAGATGCTTGGCAGTGTGCCAGGAAAGATAAGGCAAGTTTCTGTTAGGCATCAAATTATAATAATAATTAACAATAATTAAGAAGTGCAAATCTGAGTCAAACAAATAAAAAAAAAAAAAGGAAAAACCTTCTCTATTGGCTGTGCATTAGTGCACAATGTCCTGACATCTCAGATCCCCCAGACTCCACAGTTTCATTTGGGATTAACCTCACCAGGGCTGGGGCAAAGCAGGGAGCAGGGCACAGGACAGAGCTGGTTTTGCCCACTGTGGGCAGTGCAGGCAGCAATCAGTCGGGTGTTCCACCAGGACAAGACAGGCAGGGCAGGTTGTGATCCGACTGCACGGGACAGGAGCATTTTGGGGCTCCTCTGTGGGCTGACTGCACCCCAAGGGCTGAGGAAACCTCATCCTTCTCCTGCAAGGGGTTCTTAAACCCACCTGCCCAGATATTTGCCTGAATGGGGAAACTGAGGCACGAGAATGGTGCCCAATGGTGCCCAAGCACGGGGCAGAGCCTCAGCACCCCATTCCTGCTTCTCCCCACACCAGTCCGGGGTTCAAGGGGGTCGTTACCTCCCACATGAGGTTGTTGTTCTTGCACAGGTCCACATGTTCAGGGGAGATGACCCTGCCCGTGAAGGGCCCCATCTCAGTACCAGCCTTGATCCAAGTCTTGGAGAAGATGCCGAGCCCTTCCCCGGGGATGGAGCTCTGGGCGATTATCACTTCCGACGGCAGCACCAGGCTGGAGAGCTTCTGCACCTCTGCGAAGGGGGGAGACGGCTCAGAAAGGGGCAGGGGTGGGGGAGAGGGGGGAGACCGAGAGCGGAGGGGACCCCGCCCAACCCCGGCCCCAGCCCAGACCCCGGGGCTGAGCCTTTTAAACGCCCAACCGGGCTCCCACAAAGCGCTACAAGGTTCCCCCGGGGCATTGAGGAGGTACCTGGGAAAAGCATCCCGGGCTGGGCGAGGGAGCGGGGCTGGGAAAGGAGGTTAAATGGTGTCTATTTCGGCCCATCCAGCAATTTGTCATGCTGTTAAAGTGATCTGCATTCATTAAACTCAACTAGAAAGAAATTGCTAATTCTAAATTCATTAGTCCTTTAGGAATGCTGTAGCGGTACATTGTGCCTGAATGGCGCGAGGGCTTGTTTAAAAGGGCCCAGGAATTCCTCTTACAAAATGGGGAGATGAGATGGTTGACATATCGTGAATGGAAATGGAATTAGCCTTCATGGTAAATTAAGAGAGGAACAGAAATCCGAGAGGGGGAAAAGGGAGCTGGGACGCCCCGGCTATGCCGGGGCGAGAGAAAAGATATTGTCCCGGGCGGCTGAATGCGGGACGGCCCCGGCCCCCCCAGCCCGCGGTTTAAGTGGGAACTTTCTCAGGTCAAGCCCAAGTTAACCAAATGAATTTAAAGCCCTTTTTTCCCCAGTCCCACGCCTGGGGAGAGCGGGGCTCCGGGACCGCATCCCGCCGCCGGGCACCGGGAGCCGGCCCGGGGCCGATGGGGGACACCGGGGGGATCGGGGAGGGTCCGGGGGCGTCACTCACCTCCGGAGAAGGACTGAGCCAGGACTTCGGCCGTGAAGGCGGTCTTGGGGCTGCTCTTCTCCTCGAAGAGCTGCTCGCCCAGGACGTTTCTCCAGCGGCCGTAGAGGAAGCTGTGCAGGATGTCGGAGGTGNCGAGAGCCCCTGCGGCTTCAGCCCGGGCTTGAGGACCAGGGCCTCGGCGGGCAGCACCGAGCCCATCATGGGGGCGAGGCGGCGGGGCCGAGCGCGACGGGGCCGGGCGCGGCGGGCGGTGGGCGGCGGGCTGGGCTCCGTTCGGCTCGGCGGCTCCCGCCCGGCTATATATGANTTCATTGACCCTCCTAATTGGTTATTAATGACCTCCCTGACGTTGGCGGAGAGACTGGGGCTGCCGGAGCGAGGCGAGCCGTCGGAGCCCCCCCCTCCCTTCTCCTCCTTCCCTCCCCTCCCGGGGGTGGGGTGGCTGGAGGGAGGGAGGGACACGGCGAGCACACACACACACACAAACACACACAGGGTACACACACACACGGATACACACACACACGGATACACACACACGCACCGGCGCGGCCCCCGCACCTCCCGGCCCGGGCAAACCCAAAGCCGGGCACCTTCCCCCGGGCACGGCAGAACAGCAGCGAAATGGGCAGAAATGTCCCCGCCGGTGTCCCACGGACGGGGCGCACCCTCGGGCATGGTCCCGCTCCCCACCTGTGCCCCGCGCTCGTTTTGGGACTGAAACGCTGCGCTTTGGGGCCGTTGAGCACCACAACGAAATCGGCGGCCCCGAGCCCGACAGCTCCCGGTGCTCTGCGGCGTTTGGCCCTCGCAGCCCCGGGGGAACGGGCTGAGGCTCCCGCAGCTGGCCTCGACCGTGCTCGGCTCCCCGTTGCCCTCCGCACCCCCGGCTTTCCCGGCCGGGACCGGCAGTACCGGGAGGTGCCGGCGCTGCTCCTCGAATGCCGGGAGAGGGTCCCCAAGCACGGGGTGGGTGGGACGCGCTCCCGGGGCTGATCCCCGCTTGACCCCAATGCAGAGCTCACCCGACTGCCGCCACCAACCCGGCCGGTGCTCAACCCCACATCCCCGTGGGAATTGTGCCCAGGTGTGCATCGGGGACCGCTCGTGGCTCCCCGGACTCCCTGCAATAGCAACCGTGCCCTGCCACGTCCCCCCAGGGCCGGACCCCGACCCCGGCGAGGCTACAGTATCTCCGGGGCTCTGCCGCCGCATCGCCCTCGTCCCCGCACCCGAAGGCGTTCCCCGGGCAGCCACGGCGCCCATCCCCGCCCTGCCGAGCCCCGGAGCTCCGCAGCCACCTCCGCTCCCCAGCGAGGTGGCATCAGAGAGGTGCCCCCAAACCCAGCGCTCCCCTCCGGGCCCGAGCTTTGCCGGCTCAGCAAAGGGTTAATCTTTCCCGGATTTAAACCCAGTCCTGCTGTGTCGGAGCTTAGAGCCCTCTCCTTAGCCTTGTTCTTTTGATTTTCATGGGGACGAGAGGCTGTAAAGGGCTGCGGGGAGAAGGCTGGGCCCCCAAGATCCTCAGGCGCTCAAAGGCCGGTTCCCGCACCCCGGAGTCCCGGGAAGCCCCGCCGGGTCTCACCGTACCCGCAGCAGCAGCCAAGCACAGCCCAGACCCCCATCCTATCCCCTGGGTGGGTGTCTTATGGGGGAAGCTGTGGAGTGTCTTCTGGCCCGGGTGAAATGATGCTACAACCCATGTGCCATCACTTCTGTTAATCCAATCAAGAAGCAACGCAGATGTCAGGAACCCACCCAAACCTGCGCTTACTTTCGGGTCCTCGCACGACGAGACGCAGCGCTGTCCTGGAAAGGGGAGGTTAAAAACCTGCCAGAGATCGGTTAGGGGTTTAATAAATGTAATTATTTGATTTTTTCTGGACTTTGGCTAGAGGAGCCGTCAGACTATTTCAGCCTTGCTAAACATAACGCATCAGGTGGGAAGCTTCCCAAACACCGGCTCCCTCCAGCCGCCGAGGCAAACCAGCCATCGGATTGCCTTTTTTTTTTTTTT
>VZTB01010631.1:861178-899121 GCA_013397245.1 Thryothorus ludovicianus
AAAAAAAAAAAATTGCCACGAGGACCTTGTTCTACTGCTCCTGGAAAGAAAGAGAGAGAGAGGAGAAAAGGAAAAGTTACTGAGCAAATTCTGAAAGCTGCCGAGCCCAGCACCGGTCTGTCCCCGCCGCCGAGCGGGAAGCAGCTCCAAGGATGCTCCGAGCTGCCAGCTCTGCCCCAGAGCTCTCCTGCCCCTCACCAAACGAGATCTCTCTCTCTCCCCAGCAGGGCAGACTCGGGGAGGAATCAAGAGAAGCCCTTTCATCACCGAGCCCAGGTCACACTTGGCCAGCGCCCGCGGCGAGCGCCGGCACCCGGCTCCACCTCGCCGGTGAGAGCGGGGCAGAGCAGCTGCTGGGGGCAGCATCCACAGCAGCCTCTGCTCCCGGCAGCCACGGCCAAATGTGGAGCTGTGGGGACGAGGGTCAGAGCACGGCAAGGTGCCCCTGTGCTTTGCACAAACTTTCTGCAGATTTGTTTGCTGTGCTTGGGAAGGCACCGAGTGCGATCAGGATAAATCTCACACAACTCTCTGGCAGGCTAAGTGACAGCTGAGGGGAGATTTTACTTCAGAGCAGGTTAATATAAATTATTTTTCAACAGTTTTGGTCTCTTTTGGGACAGGGAGCTGGTGAGCACACAGCATGAGAAAAGGCAGCACTGCACTCACAGCCCTGAGATGGGTCAGTGCTGTGCTCCCTCACCAGCCTGGATTCACCATTCCTTTTACTTTAATTCCTCAAATTCAAACTGCCTGGGGACTATAAGGAAAGGCTCCCAGGAGAAATAAATAACCTCCCAGTCCTCTCCCAAAAAACCCCTCACCCACCCTGTACAGGCTCTGATGTTGAGGCAACGCTCCTGTGATCACTTCCTCAGCCACAAAACACCTCTGCTTCACCATGTGAACCTGAAGGAGAGTCCCTACACTAGGGCAAGGCCAAAATACCCAATGGCCCAGGAGCAGGAGCAGAGGGGTTTGGGGAGGGTGAACACAGACCTGGCTGTGGGCCTGAGCCTGCCCTAGTGTCTGCCCGTAGTACGCAGCCTGCTGCCGGTAATACTCTGCCCAGGCCATCGTGTAGTCCGGCTGGGAACTCGCCTGAGAAGCAGCACTGGCAGCATGACCTGGAGGGAAACAAGAAAAAGGGAGAGATAAGCAATTTCAGAAGTCTAAGCCCAGGTTTAGGATCTCCTTTTGTCAAGCTTAAAGAAGAGCCAGCCCCCTTCCAGCTGCTGCAGACACCTGACAGAGCGACACCGGCTCCGCTGCGTGGGATGGCAGGATGGGCTCCAAGCTGGACTGTGAGGGACAAGCCAAGAGCAGGCAGAAAGCACCCAGAGCGTTCCTGCAGCTGCAGGGACAGACTGACAGCCTGCACACCCCTCATCTCAAAGGTGCAAAGCCTCCAGCAGCTCCATGTCAAAGCAAGTCCAGAGGGCGGGATCATGCACTCTGTAACACGGCAAAGGGAGCCAGGCCTGTGACCTTCCATGAGCTCTCCAGCCCTCTCACAACCCAGCTCCAGCTTCCTGGATTGTGCCAGCACCAGCTCCTGCGTGCTCTGTGCTTCTCCAGACAGGCTGGCTGCAAGCATGGGCAGAGGGCACTGTGCCCAGCGGGAGCAGCTCTCCCGAGAGCTTTCCACATGCACCATCACCAACAGGACAGGACCAGAGGGCATCTGGAAAGGACTGGAAACTAAAAATGGCAGGGGTGGAGATGGAAGTCATCAGATTAGAGTTAACTCCTTGTAACAAGAGCTGATTCATCTCCAGTCAGCCTGTTTCACTCACTCTGTTTTTTGAAATACTCCTCCCATGCTTTGCTGTAATCGGGATGGCTGTTCTGCTGCTGGCTCTGTTGGCCTGTGCAAAGATGACAACAAGGGGCATGTCAGTATGGAACAGGTGACAGTTTCCAGCCAGTGACATCTACCTCTCCACTAGGCAGGCCCTGGGTCTACCCCAGGTGCCCAGACTTGACACTTCAGCTTCCACTTTTCTACAGTGTTGGGCATCTTCAGTTCAGGGGAAGCTGAGGAAAAGCTTGAGTTCCTGATTTCAGCTCATCTGCTGAAGGGCACAAAGCCAAATGTCACCCTCCTGGGACCTGCTCAAGCCAAAGCACATGGCTGGGAGCTGCCCAGTCTGCAATCAGCCACCCTGGGCTCCCAGTCTGCTTGCACTCAGGAGAGCTGAGACACTGACACAGCTGAGACCTGTCCACAGAGCTGCCAAGGGAATGGCTGTGTTCTGAGGCACCTCACCTGTTCCTCAGGGGCTGCACCCTTCACCCTCACCCTTCTCAGTGGAGCAGAGCTGAGGGATCTCTGTGGGCAATGCCCCTCCATACACCCTGCACACACCTGAACCACCAGCACACAACCTGCACAACTTTGGGGCAGTCACCCAGCTCCTGGCTCCTCAAGGTGCCACGAGCCCTGCCCAGGGCACAGCCCAGGATCACTGCCCAGGGCACAGCCCAGGATCACTGCCCACGGGGGACAGCCCAGGATCACAGCCCACGGGGGACAGCCCAGGACATAGCCCAGGATCACTGCCCAGGGCACAGCCCAGGGTAACTGACCATGGGGGACAGCCCAGGATCACTGACCATGGGGCACAGTCCAGGGCACAGCCCAGGATCACTGCCCACGGGGGACAGCCCAGGATCACAGCCCACGGGGGACAGCCCAGGACATAGCCCAGGATCACTGCCCAGGGCACAGCCCAGGGTAACTGACCATGGGGGACAGCCCAGGATCACTGACCATGGGGCACAGTCCAGGGCACAGCCCAGGATCACTGCCCAAGATAACTGACCATGGGGCACAGCCCAGGATCACAGCCCAGGATCACTGCCCATGGGGGACAGCCCAGGATCACAGCCCAGTACATATCCCAGGATCACTGCCCAGGATCACTGGAGAGGCAGCCATGACATCCCTAAACAGCCACAGCTGGCTGCTGGTGCCATCTCCAGGCTCCTACACTGCTCCAAGGGAAGCAGTGCCAGTGTCTCCTCACAGATCCCAAACCTCGGGCTCCACCCAGCAGACTCCTCATGTCTGAGGCACCTCCAGCCCAGCACATCTGAGTGTTACAGCAGGGACAGAGGAAGGACACCTGCCCTGGATCCCAGCAGGAGCACAGAGCCCTCAGTGAGACACAGGACAAACAAGCAGCAAACACAGCCAGTGGGAGCTGCAGAGAGGCACAGCAGCAGCAGGGGAGCACGAGGCACTGGGGACAAGGAGAGCAGGCAGGGACAGAGGACACGCGTGGAGCAGAGCTCTGCCCAGCCCAGCCCCGAGGGGGGCTTTGAAGTGGGGGGAAGGGGGAAGATAATACACTGCAAGTGTGAAGTGGGTGGAGGGAACAGGGCAGCAGTGTCCTGTCCAGGGGCATAAAAGCGGGTTAAAAGACTTGACCAACGCTACAAGTCAGGACCTTTTCTGGCAGAGGTCAAGGCTGCCTCAACTGTCCACCTGCTAATGCCAACAAAGGACCTCCTTCAATGCCTTTTCTTCTCGGAGAATTACAGTCCACAGCAGGCTGAAAGGACACGCAGCTAAATGCATTTCACAGCAAAATGTTTCCCCAGCCAGTTAATTTATTTAAGATGGGGGAAGTAATTAAAATCTAAATACATGTGTAGGGGGTGGGGGTCTGCCCCTCCTCCCGCAAGGAGGGCACTCCAGGCTGTCCCCAGGCGCTGTGACAGGGCTGACAGAGCTGTGACACACAGGCTGCAGCACTCGGGCAAGGCACCCTGCACAAGGCTGTGTGCAAACTAAAAAGTGCAAAAGCAGGTATTTACCTATTCCTTACAAGGCTCCTCCCACGCCTTGGTGAGCTCCACCTGGGCACCACTGCAGCAGAGGAGAGTGGTGGAGGTTCTTTAAAGCATTACGTGTGTGTCCTCTCTCCTCAGCCAGCCTGCCTCCAGTGTGCCTGGCTACAAACAGGAACAGGGAGCATCCTGAGCACACGTGGAACTAGGGAGCCAACATTTTCCATCACACTTTGCCTCCAAAAAACAGCAGCGTGGGACTAAACCCACACGGGGAAGGGCAGTGGCAAGGCAGGAAGCTCCAGGGGATTTGGGAGCCACCTGAAACCTGACAGTGCAAAACTGTCATTGCTGGAGTATGAGCTGCATTACTGCTCATCAGGGGGCTCAAGGGGGCTGTGCTTCCTCCACCAGGCTCCAAAGCCAGGAGGGGTCAGCCTGAGACATCTGCTGCAGGAAGGGAGATTCTTCTTTCCCCAGGGACTGGTGGGCAGCATAAGGGGATGTTTCAGGAAGGTGAGGAAGAAGTTAAGTGACCAAGGTGAGTTGCTAAAGGCAAAGAGCAATGCAGTTCTGTAAGCACTTATTCCAAGGCTCTATGGAAGATAAAAGTTAAATATTTTTTGTGGAGTTTTCCCTGCTGCATTGATTGCTCTGCTGCCCAAAGCTCGGGGAAGTTCAGAGCCCTTGGGGGTGCAAAGCAAAGGAGTAGAATAACAATTTTTCCTGTAAAACAAGTTAGTGAGAAAATAGTCTTCTTCAGTACCATCCTATTTCACTCCTGTACAGAAGAAAAGTCCACTGAAGCCCCCTACTGCATTTTAATGTGCTGAAACCAGAACAACTGCTGACCTTCTGCAAGACCCTAGAGCTCAAAGGGAAAGTCATCATCTCTAGACTGTAATTGCTAAGAGGCAGGACTCATACAGAGTTTAACACACACTTCCCATGCAGGGTTGCCTTGTGCCACCACAGCACACATTTTAGAAGTGCACCAAGTTAACAACGCAGCACTGAGATCTCCAAATTTCACAAATTCACAATGTCATAAACACTCAAGGGTGATCAGTGTTACAAGGAATCACAAGTGCAATTGTAGGCATTGTCTCTACAATTATTCCTCTACCTCAGGCACTTCAAAGGGTGGGAATTTATAGCAAAGTTGAAAATCCACTTCATTGCTAAATCAGCCTTAGCAGTGAAAAGCATCTGCCATTAAACCCCTTTAAAATTAACCCCCATCAACTTTTGGTGCTTAACTTTAGTTTAATGAGACCAGACCACTTAAAAATTCATATTTCTTAAAAACGGTGACTGCAAGGGTCCTTTGGACATTACCACCATCACATGAGCTTTGAGATTACCAAGCAAAGATGAATCTGCTCTGTTCAGGGCAAACCATTCCCCTGGCTGTTGGAGACTCAGGATGATGCAGCTACAGCATCACCACAGCATTTACTATTTGAATTATTCTGAAAAGGCAACACCTCATTCCAAACGGCTCAATTTTGACTCAACAGGCTTTCAGGAAAAGATGATCAGTACAGGAGCCCTGCCTAACCTTCCTTCCATTTTCTGCATCCCTCTCCCCTGCTGTCCCATCAGTTTGGAATTAGAACAGTGAGAAAAGCTTATAAGGAACAATTAAATAAGAAAGCAAGAAAGAAATTGTAAGGTCAAGAACAAAGAGATGGGAGGGCTCTGCACCAACAGTGTGCCAGTTAGGGGGAAGTGTGGTTGGCAAGTGCTTGCCTGGAGAGCCCTGGAAGAAGAGAGCCAGAGGCAAGAATGTTTTTGTTAGAGAGACATCAAGGACCAAGTTTCTACTCAAAGAGCAGCAAGATGCAATAAGCAGTTAAGCACACAAAAATCCAAAGTTTTCCACGGCCTTCAGCTTGTTCTGAGCTCAACAACCACCATGTGCCTCCACACACCTCTCCTGCTCAGGAAATCATTCTGCTGCTTCCACACCCACGAGGGTGAACCTGCCTTCAGCAGGCACAAAGCAGACACTGCCAAGGGAACACCAACCCTTCTCCAGCCCAGGTCCTGGCACTTACTTGGGACTTGCTGTCCAGGCTGCTGCCACGTCTGGTAGGTGCTGCCCCAGCCCTGGGTCATGAACGCCTGAGGACCACTGCAGAGGACAAAAAGCCATGCTCAAGGAGACAATAAAATACTTACCAGGCCACAGACATGAAGCTGCCCAGAGAAGACAAGCTGTCACTCGCAGTCAGCAGCTGCTGAACAAACAGGTCAACATGGGAGCAAAAGGAAAGCTGTGCAGGTGTGAACTGCTATGTCCTGCCTTGGCATCAGTCTGTTCAGGAAGCCAAGGTGAAGATACATCACACTGAACAGCACTCCTTGTGCTCTATGCAGTTCAGGCTTCCTCCCATGCTCTCACTGCACTAGAGACAGGAATTTTGGAGATGCCAATACCTACCTGGTGTATCATTTAATAGATGAAATCTTTCATGTAGTCAAGCTTAAAGGATTGAGCTCACTTGCTTTTGCTTCTGAATGCTCAATTTTTAAGAGGCTCCACTCATAGCCCACCCCTCCAGGGCCCTCCACCCTTCCCCCAGCATTTTCTAGCTCCCAGCCATTCCCCCAGCCCTGGGTGAGGAGATGCAGCAGCTTACTTTTGATGAGGTGTAGCAGGTGCTTGGCTGAACGGACTTTGCCCAAATCCTCCAGGTCCACCCATGCTGGTACCCTGTCACAGAATCCACAAATATTTAATGCCAGCTCCAAGTACAGGGTGCAGGCAGCTACTATGAGTAGTAAGAAAGGAGAGAAGACAGCCTGGGATGCGTGGATCCTGAGGTTGGTGTCAAGCCTTCTCCTCTCAAGCAAGTCAGCATGAAGGCAGCTTTTCAGCTTTGCCATGCCCCAGTTCAGTACTTCCCATACTTTTTTACCAAAATCTCCCCACTCAGCAGTACTGCAGCCTGACTTTATTAAGCTTCAACACCACAGGACTGCATTAAGTGTAAGATAAGTCATCCTGAACTTACTGAGCAAGGAGCTGAGTGTTTTACTTTCAGGACAGTGCTGCCAGGATTGTGTCATTCTCACACAGTGACACTATTGTCCTCCTTTCAAAAATCTCCTTTGACAGCCTTTTCATACCTTCTTATTGCTGTTCTTCCCTCTCATATAGCTGTATACACTACCCAGGATTATGTCAACAGTCAAAACCTTCTGAGACCACAGCAAAAATTAACCAAACGGATGCTGGAGGGCCATCAAGTTCAAGCCAGCTGCTAAGAGGCAAATTGGTTTTGAAGCTGAACAAGGCAAGCACGTGCATTCTGTGCCATCCTGTGAGTCCAGGCCTACATGTACCCAAGAGTGACAACAGCACAGCTGGAAGGGACAGAGCAAGAGAGCAGAGATGGAACTTACACCAACTTTCTCATCTATGAGATGCCTAGCGAGCTCGATTTGCTGGGGCACCCCTCTGATTGTGAATATTCTCACTCCAGGGTCTGTGTTTGGGGGTGGGTTCCTCTGCAGCTCCACGTGTGCTCCTGACTGCTGATTTATGCTCTTGATGTTCTCACCACCTGAGGAGGAGAAAGCCAAGACATGAGGAGGGGTATTCAGCAGCTCTTCCCATAAAATCACATCAAAGTCAGATCCTGGGAATGGATTGCAGTTCCAGCCACCTTCTGTGTGTCTCAGGAGAGGTGGGCTGAGGATGGCAGCAGCCAAAGAAACTGCAGCACCTGAGCCCAGGCTGCTCCTTTAATCACCTCACAAACATAACCTGCAACCCTGAGCTACTGTAACAGTTTTTGGGGTCATGGATGATGCTGCTTTAAGAACACACAAGCCTTGCTAAGTGCCCACTGCCAGGCTCCCAGAGAGATCCAGCATGACTGGGATACACCCTGACAAAACAGATGCAAAACCTGCTCTGATTGAATTTCACTGCTTTTGCACAACTGTTCAAATCCTCCAGGAAATGAAGGTCACCTGCAATCTAAACATGCTGGTTTTTCCTCTTTTTTTCCATCACTGAGGCAAAAAGCCACCAGCCACATAACAAAGCTTAAGCCTTCTCCCAAACACGAGCTGTTTCATGGGTTATTGCCTTAAATCAGCCCCTGCTTGCAAGGTCTCCTATCCACCCTGCAGCCACACATCCCTCCAGAGCCACGGCAGCACACGATCCCAGGCTGTCTCCTGCTATTTCAGAGCTAGCTGGGCATGCAGTGAACATGTCTGGCTCGTTTGCCATCTGGATGCACAAGAGCACAGGAGTGCTTCCAGCAGGATGCAGCAGGGCCAGTCAAAGTGGATCTGATTTCCTCAAGACCTGCTAGGTCCTGGTCTCTTCATGAAATTTGCTTAACAAAAGCCTCAGCCAATGTTACAATGGTTCAATTCTTCTTTTGGAAGCTCACACAACTTTACAGACCAGCTCCACTCAACTGGAGAAATTAAAGGGTGTGGGGAAAGAAGGGGTTTTACAACTTTTAAATCACAAACCAAAAAAATCACCAGCTCAAAGGATAGGAAGCAAGCAGGACAGAGAGCAAAATAAACTAACCAGAGATTTTTGTTTGGTTTTCATTGAAAAGAATCTCTAAAAATAAACGCCTCAATTTTGCTCACATTTCCATCTCTATACATCCAGCACAACTTCAAAACAAACTGTGGATGTTGCAGACACTTGTTCATTTCATTGTAATGGACTCGTGACCTTTTTAACATTTTAAAGCCTTCTTGGGGAAGGGAGGAGGAAAAGTTGCCAAAGGGCAATTAACTCTTTCTAAATGAATTTTTGAAGATGCATTTAACAAAAGATAATCATGTCACATCTCTGGGCAGACAACAGGGATTGTACTGTGCAGCCAAAAGCCAACCCACTTACTTTCAGTCAAGCATGGGAAAGGAGTAAAATGAAGTTTCAAAACCAAGAAGGTTTTTTTTTTCTGTGTCATGCTTTTGTCTGATGCAGATTTGTTTGAAGCTCTGGTTTTTACATATCGAGGTGAGATCTGAATCAACAGCCATTTCATCTGCTTAGTGAAAACAGAGAACCCTTTCAGGCAACACAATTTGAAGGAGTGGCACAACTTCTTTACTGGGTGACAGAGGCACAACCAGAGGTTGCTACTTGCACTGCAGACTAGTTTTCTCCTTCCAAAAGGGGATTAAAAATCGAAGCATTCTCAAACTGGAAGCAAGGAGAATACAGATTTCAAATCATTGCCCCATTTAGCATTCAGCACCAAGCCTGTGGTGGTTGGGCCTGCTTCTACAGCAGCTCCCTCCTACACCACACAGCAGAGATAAGTTAGCTGCCTCTCCAGCTTTGCTGGGAGCCTGCAATCTCTGACCTCCTTCACCAGAAGGACTCGGTGCCCCTGTGCTCCTCACCCTGCTGCATGTCAGAGTGCTCTGTCCCACCCAAGGCACCCCATGGCCTGCAGAGCACGCACACGCCGGTGCCGGGAGGAGCTCTGCTCCCCAGGGCGAGGTGACACGGTGGCTGTCTGCACAGCATTCATCCTGCTCCATTCTTCCACCTGATGGGGGGCAGGAGCGATGCAGGAGCGGCCTCCCGGCTGGAGGAGAAATCCTAAAGCAATTAATCAAAGCTGCTCAAAGGCCGGGCTGACAAGAGCCGGGCCGGCCGCGGTATCTGTCAGGATCGCCGTATTTATCATGGAAATCCAGGGGGGCCCAGGGAGGCTGCGGCTGTTTCCAAGCACCACCAAGCACAGACAGACTTTGACATGTGTGTGGTGCTTGTCTCCACCCTTCCTCGGGGCCCTTGGCAAAGAAAAGCTGCACCTATCCACCCTCGAGGGGAAAAAGCCACGGGCAGGACCTGCAGGGAGCCCTGTCAGCTCCTAAAGCTCACACTCCCAAGCTGAGATGTCCACAAGAAAAAGGCACCAGACCTTCTGCCACCTATGCTGCAGAAATTAAACTGAGAAACCTCCCAGCCTCTCTCTTTTTCCTGCTCTTCAAATGGAGCTGGGAGCACAGGAGCAGCTCCCAGGTCAGATCACACACACCACACCTGGGTGCTGATCTCCAGACCAAGCTGATGGCACAGAGCCCTCAGCCACATTTCACAGAGAGGGCCAACGGCCCCATCCTGTATCACAGCAAGGAAAAACACCCAACAGCTGCAAACTGCTCAGAAACTGTCAGGGAGCACAAAGGTTTTTTAGTTGGTCACTGTTAAGAAAACCCCACTAAGATCCCCTCTGCCCTGCACTGCCCCACGGGCAGCAGGGGAGGAAACAACAATAACCGCCTGTCTTGCATCAATGTGTGCAGAGTGTAGCACATCCAGACCCCAAAAGGCAACGCTACAGCCATCACTCACTTGACAGAAGTGAAGGCTGCAACAGCCTAAGAGCACAGGCACTGTGAGAACTCTGATTACAAGGTGGTATTACAATGCTACCAGCACTCAAATCACCATACAACTAGTAATTAGTCACTCCAGAAAGCTTCTGATCTGGCCAAGTAAGAATCCCTATTTTGCTGTTGTGGAAACAAAGGTAAAAAGCCACCCTTCACCCCCCAGTGAGGCTGTGCCAGGCCCTGCACTTGAATGCTGGGACATTCACTCCACTACCTGCATTTATCTTTTCAGCACACAGTGCTCTCTGTAGTCACAAATGCTCCACTTCAGTGCGCTGCTGAACAACAAGTGACCTTTTCTGATCCCTTATTAAAGATGACTAATGGATACAGCAATAAAGTTTCATTATAATTTGATTTTTCTGTACATATAAGTCTCACTCGTGGGCTTAAAATTAACTTTGCGTGATCTTTTGGCCAACTGGACTGTTCAGTGAGGACAAGCATAATCACTGCAATTTCTGCATAATGGGGAAAGCAGGTGGTTTTTCATACTGAAAAAAAGTTTTCAGGTTTGTGAACAGGCTTGTGGCAAAAAAACAACATCTGAAAACAACTGCAGCTACAGGGCTGACCTACCCGTGTCCCTGGCCATGCAACAGGGCAGGAGCTCAGGGTGCTGTGGGGACAGGCCCATGGCAGGGAACAGCAGGGATGTGCAGGAGGCAAAGAGGCCACAACAAGTCTCACCACAAGCTCCCTCCTGCTGGGAACACTCAAAGCCACTGAAACTTGGCCCAATGCCCTCAAGTCTCTGCCTCCTTTCCTGCTTTAGCTTATCTATTCCTATTCTGTCCTCTGCTGAGGCAAAAAGCCAGCTGTGATTGCTTAAATGCTACTTCAGGCATATGTCATTCTTTCTGAAACAGGCAGATAGAAGAATGAAACAGTGCCTTAGCTAGGTCAGTGCATTAGCTCAGACACATTGCAGCAGTTCAGAGCTACAGAGCTTGTCTGCTCCTGGCTTACCCCAAGTCCTGCCACTGCCCCATGTGCAGCTTCTGCCCTGTGACAAACTGAGTCTGCTGCTGATACTCCATTTCATAAACATCACAGGACTGTCCTGGTTGAGAGGATGACTCCTCATCCATCTCCTTAGCATGGAGAGATCCACTGGCCAAATACCAAACGTGCTCAGCCAAGGGGCACAAGGTGTACCTGTGCCAGTCAGGTGCCAGCACAGAGGCAGAGAAATCCTCCCACTCCATTCATCACACACTTCAGGTATGGGGCTGTTATTACCACTCAGAGACCTTCCATTTCCTCACACAGCACTCACAGAAACCCAGCACGATGAAATGACTGCTCTGCTTGTCCCTGATAAACAGCCCTTCAGATGAATTCTCTGTAAAAAGAATCCACAAATGAACCTGCCTTTTCTCAGCCAGCTGCTTGTTGTAACAAGCTTATTTGACAGCTCTGCATTAAGAGCCTCTCTCACAGCTTGTGAACAAGGGCCTGGAGAAGACTATGAGTGAGAACACCACAAAGAAAACAACCACAAGTGCTTACAGCTTTTTCCTATGCTGCATTCACTGGGCACTAAACACCTACAATCACAGAAAACTCCACAGCTTCACTCAGGCAGCAGGAACGTGACCATCCTGAGAGAGGAGGACTGCAAGCTGTGGTATTTGGAGTCCCCAAACCCACCTTTGCCTATAACGAGCCCACATTTGTCAGCTGGAACAGTGTAGGTGATTTCCTGCATGCCTCCAGGTGTTCCAACACTCCAGTCCCCACGGCCACGACCTCTTCCTCGGGCAACAGCCAAGCTGCCAAAGCCATCTCGTTCCTTGGAAGGCAAAACATGAGTATCAGTGTTTTTATGCTGGCCTCAATGCACATTAAAAACAAAATAAAGCCAGGTATGTCAAACTGCCTCATAATCAATGGCACTGAACTGAGATATTCCTGGACCTCAGTTTCACATTCAAGGTTTGGAAGCACTTTAGAAAAATGCCAAGTAACGTAGGTTACAGTTGTCTTCCTGATTCAGGAGGGTATTTTTATTTTTAAATGTGTGCCTGTATGTCTGCTGAAATAAACCCATAAATAAACAAGCATGAACTACTAAAGGACTTTCAGTTTGTGATGGGGGGTCCCTTTAGAGCAAAGAATGGATCTTGGCACTGACACACACAAAAGTTGCTTTCAAACCCTTTCAAGTGTCACCCTGCTGGAATTACTCAGTAGAAATTACTCAGCACATTTTCCAAAATATCCAAAGGAAGCTTTTAAGCTCAAAAACACTTAAAGGACATACCTATTTTGGGTAAGTGATTTTTCCAAAAGCAAATGCCATGGGCAGCCAGAGGCTGTCATGACAGACCTCAACATTTAAGTGAATCATTACAATGAATCACTTAAGTATTCAGTAATCAAGTATTCAAATCAGGCTAGAAGAGATATCAAGGTGGACAAATTAGGGACCTTGTTGGACAAATTATGTTCAGGTTTCTGAAATGGCCTGAAGTTTCAATTCTTCGTAATAATACAAAGGGAATATACAATGTCCTTCAAGAGTCTGCCCCAGTACTTCACCCACCATTCTTGCTCTTGTGTAATGGAATATGTTGGAGTGCCTCAGAGCACAGTGACACAATGCCTGAGCACTCAGCACCTTCCTGTGCCTCCACCAGACCAAAGGGCTGAAATCTCAAGGTGAGGCACCACTGAGCACTGGCAATGCTCTGCTGTCTAAGCACAGCCTCCAGTCCCTCTCTGATGCTGATGGACTCCATTCCATCAGGTCGCTGTTTCCAAACTTAACAAGTGAACAGGAGATAGATGTGGAGCTATAATGGCCTGGGAGAAGACCTTCCCACAACTCAGTTAGCTCACACTAAATTAAAAGAACATCCACCATAAACAAACAAACCTTACAAGATGGCCTCCATCCCTGCACCCAGCTGCCTGCATGCAGCCCACATCCCCAAAAGGCACTTGCAGAACCCACCTGTGCTGTGAGGATGAGATCACTGATGATGTGTGCAGCGTGCTGACACCGGTCCGGGAGCCCCATGACCTGCGCCACTCTTTCAGTGCTAATCCCATCATCTGTGGAGAGAGGTGCCAAACACTCCATTAAAAGCAGAAAACAGCCAACTAAAGCTTCCTTCCAGTACCACCACAGCTGGCAGCGTTTTCACACCACAGAACTATCCCAGCAGCTACTGCTTCCCTCCACCTTCAGCCCCTCTTCCCTGGACTGAAAGAAGAACAAAACCCAGCCCACACTGCAGAGGGAACAACGCTCGAAAGAAAACACTTCCAAAGGTCAAAAAGCCATGAAAGAGACTGATATAATTTTAAGAGGAAAAAGGCAGCTTTGATAGGTGATCAGACAGCCAAGGACCCAGAGAAAGTTACTCAGAATTAATCAACTCCTGATCCCCAAAGGCTTTAATGTCCTGAAGGAGAATTCTTTAACAGGAAACAAAAAGATTTTTGTTATTTTATTTATCTGTATAATTACCACTCAAGACATGACTGTTGTGACATCTAAGGCTTGCAAATGAGCTGTATACAATCTTACTCTCTGAAAACCAGGAAGCGCATGAGGAGGCAGCACATCATATTTAAATGGGTTTCAGAAAGAGACACAATGCACCTGTAAATGAGGAAAGCCTGGCTGCTGGAACCCAAAAGTGGAACACTGGTCAGAAAGCAACGGCTCTCCATCCTCACACAAACCTGGTTTAAATTGAATCCTAACTCCAGCATCATTCTGAATCTTTTTGATCATTTCTCCATTTCTTCCTATCACAATTCCAACAGCATACCTGGGCACAGAGACCTGATGGGAAAGGCAAAGGAGTATGAAAGTGCAGAGAACTAGACTGCATGACTCTGATTTTACAAGGAGATGCTCATAACTTTGAGGACAGGCTGTGTTAGGCAGCTCCAGGCTACAGAACCACATCGCTTGAGAAAAACAAACACGTGGCCACAAATTCCTTCCCCACTAAATGAACTCTGCACTACAAGAATGCAGCTTAAAAAAAAAAAACAACAAAAACCAGACAATTATAAAGTGCCATCTGGGAGTCCACGAGAACTCCTCCTCTTTGCAGAGCCAGACTCAATTCTTCTGGCCAAAAGAACACGACACATTTTTAAAAAAAAAAAAAGCTTGCAGGTTACAAGTGCAGGTGGATGACTCCCCCCACTGCCCATCCCACAGGGAGGTTAGCAGAGCACTGTGAAGCAAACGTACCTCTATGCTGCCTCCTCCCATTCTAGCACTGAAATCACTGCGTACGCCTCGGAAGTCTGCCTGATCTTTCTCTCGGATGATCTCCAGTACCATTTCCCTCGCTTGCTACATGGGGAAAGAAGTTACAGTTAGCTTCAAATTATTCTGCTTGCCCTGCTGGTGTTAGGGCCACAACAGTGGGTAATGGTCAGGCTTCAGGCAGAGTGATCTCCTATCTGCTGAGCAGGAACAGGATTTTGGATTTCTTTTACCACAGTCTGTTCTTGATGGCATCTTCTATGTCTGACAAAATCTGCCAGGTGTGAAAGGTGGCAGTTTCTTGGGTGCAATTGCTTCCTCCAGTCTTTCAAAAAGGCCCTTTAACTTTTAAAACATCTTTTTTTTTGTGTTTGTCTTTAAATAAAAGGAAGTGAGGGCCCTTTCCTGCTGATAGAACTGACACCAACACAGTGAGGTAGAAGCTGTTGGCAGCATGGCACAGATCATGTCCACTAAAAGTTACAGAACACATATCAAGGAGGCTGCTGGGCAGCACTGAGTTTACTGACTCTGACAGGCTAAGCCCAAGTCTGCAGCAACCCAGCAAGACCTTTTCTGAGTCAAATGAATATTCTTCCTACCTACTGGCAGCACTCAAGGCCATTCACAAGCCTGCATGTAGCCCAGCTAGTGAAAGTATACCCTGGAAATTAGCCAACAGTAGTCACCAACAAAATAAAAAAAATCTACGTGTCAAACCCAAGCATTTTCTCTCTACTACCAGTCAAGCTTTTGACATCTTGGTTCTATTTCCAAGCTTGAGGACAGTTGTGAATCTCTCTCCTTTAATTTTTACATATTTTCCATGTCCTCAAGGTATTTTTAACAGAAAGAAACAACTCAAAGACATTTCAGAGATGCCAAGACAGAAATACGGGTGATGGAGAGATTTCACAAGGATCTGAGGGAGTTAAGAAACACTACTGCAGCATCCACAGAATCCCACCAAACCCAAGGATTCATCACACTTCTTAAACATTTCCTAAGTGTGCTCAGCTTTAAGCATCTCAAAGATCTTCCAGCCTGTGCAGTCTCCATGTCTCCTTGAATGGTAGATGTGACAACTGCAAATCTTGCAAAGCAGAAGACACTTGGGAAGTGGCAGCACTAAGAGTATGATTTGGTTAAAAGTAGTCAGACTGTCTTTAAACTCCTTTTGAACAGCTATACCTCCACAATAAGAATCTCAGGGGGGGAAAAAAAAAACTGTAGCTTTAAAAGAGGTTCAAAAAAATTCTACCCAAACACTGCCTGAGCAACATCCACTGTTGCAGCGATTTATGATTAGGGAGATCCTATGAAACAGAACTACTTTTATTGGAGAAGGAATGCTAAGCTAGATTTAAGTACTTAGCAAGGTATGAAAGGCACTTGCTGAGAAGTGGAAAATGCCATGGCTGAACTTTAATGCTCTAATTGAGGCACTGCCATCACGCTGCAATCCCCCAATCTCCAGCTGATGGGGGTTTTTCTCTGAACTGCAGGTACATCCACATCTGCAGAACCCTGACACAAGGAGACTGAGGCACCAGTATTAAGCAAACCCCTTGGTTTCAGGAGTTGTTGTGGGATTGGTTTTTAATTACCTGCGTCGATTGGCTGTCTGAGGCAGTTTTGTGAAAGCTTTGCTGTCTCAAATGTGTGATTCAGTCACTAAGAGCCCATTTGCTCGAGTGACACAGAGCTCTCATTTTTTGTCACACAGACTGGAAAGCATTTCAAAACTGCTTTCTCCAAACCCTCCTCCTCCTCTCTACTCCTACCCATGTGCAGTATTTATGTGGAGTGACAGCTCCTAAGTTATGCTGTAAAACAAACTACTCTGATGTTTTAACTTGCTCTACTCAACCTTACAGAACAAACAAAACCAGGAAAGATTATTACATTTACAGTTGGATTTGACTCCATTAGATGCTCAGGTATAAATTTCTCCTCAGTTCTCTTGGGCAACCACTTTGCTTTTGTTACATACCTGTACTTTAAATGCATCTCCAGTAATACGGAGAGGTTTATCTGCTCCAGTAGGCAAAGGACCATCTTGGATCATAATCATTTTCACACCTGTTCGCTCCTGAAGAAAAAGCACAGAGCAATTTTCTAAGCAGAGTCCCTAAAACAAGGGACTAGATTTTGGTTATTAAACATTATGAAGGTCAAACCAGCGCTGTTACAGAATGCACAAATTCAGGAACAGTCCTAGAGTGTAAAGGACTGCCAGAAATTGTGCTGCTCCTGAGGTTCTAAAGTAACTGAAATCCTTGCAAGAAGAACCCCCTCTACCTCAACTACTGACTTTCCATCCCTTTCCAAAATCTTTAACAGTTATTAAGTGACCAGCCTCCAAACTATATGACAGAGGTCTAATGAGGACACTCAAAACCCCTCCATTTTTGACACTAGATGTTTTGCTACAACCCTCTATTCTTTAAAAACTTGTACCAGATGGAGGAATAAAGAATGTCCAGGAACACAGTTTATACATAACACAACACTTAATTAGAAAGGGGTGGGATGAGAAAAAAAGATGACATATGGCAGCTTTACCACAGATCAGCAACAAAAGAGAAGCAGAGCACTCTACAAGAGCATGGCTGGCATTAAAAATACTGCAGAGCAGAGCAGACATGGCCCTTCCTTGGCTACAGGGATCCCCTCCTAAACAGCACACACCAAAGTGTTACCAACAGCACACGGGTTTCTGTCACAGCTCTGGCAAATCTCCACTACTTGTGCAGCTGGGGCCACACTGATTCTGTAACAGGAGACTGGATTCGAGTCCAATCTCCGAAGGCAGAAGAGTAATCCCTGCTGGAGAAGGTTAGAGCATTCAAGGCTCTCCATTTCAGCCTGTTCCAGTGGATCTAGAGAAGCTGCAGTGGGGGAAGAGAGCCCTAAAGGAAATGCATCTTGCGCACCTGCAACTGTTTTATTGTTTCACCTCCTTTGCCGATGACTAGACCCACTTTGGATGCCGGGATCAAAATCTCCTGAATGGTACTGTTGCCATCAACATCGTTGTGAAAACCAGGTCCGTTCCGGCAGCGATCTACAATCTGCCCCAGTAGCCGTTTTGCTTGTCTTTGGAAAAGAATCGAGGGAAACAACCATTAGACAACATTGCTCCACGTGACCAAGAGAGCAGGAACCATCGGAATGGAGAGCGACCGGGGACAGGAGAAGTGGAAAGATGGAGGAAACCATAGTCAGCAATGTTTGCCTTTTTTTGCCATAGTCAATGTTTGCCTTTTTTCTTTTTTTTTTTTAAATCTCTTTGATGTCTATTTTCCCCTATCGTGATTACTTCTAAGCAGTTTGATTTTTGAAGGGGAAGAGAAAAGGAAGAGCAGCAGCATGCTCTGACCTCTTAGGAAGTTAAGGACAATGGCTGAACTACAGCATTTGGGGTGCTTACTTCAAATGAAGATGCTCTAGGTTTTAACTCTTCTAACACATACACAGTAATAAAACTCAAGCTCTGTTCTCCTTCTCGGTCAAGACAAAAAGACACACACTGCTCTGATACTACCACAGCCCATGGATTAACCATTCTCTGATCAGTCACAGGCAACTGCTTTGCTCTTCTCTACCTGCTCTTACCAGCAGCACCAGAACACTGTCCTAACACAGCCTCTGCTCCAAGCAGTAGGTGCTGAAGCTACACCACGAAGCGAGGCAGGGATACTGCAGCAGCCACCAGTGAAAGACTGGGTTCTTCTACTCCTGGTGAGAAGAGACACACAAAGAAGCATTTGGGAGATTAAAGATCCCTTCTCTAAAATCTTTAGCATGTCAGAGGTAGCTGACAGGGTTTCCCTTCATCTGGAAGGCTCCTATACCAGCACATCCCATTCCTGCCCTTGTCCCACAACCCTTCTGAAAGCAGAAGAAATTCACTGGGTCCCTGCACAGCCTAATGCAGCCTCTTCCCCTCTCTCCACTTCTCACCAAGCCATATCAGGCACCCTAAGGATGACTGACTTCTCTCTGGAGATCTGAAGAACCAGTACAAAGTCATCCCTTCAAGCAGACATTCCCCCAAGGCAGCTCAGGGGGTGATGCTCTGAGGCTGCGCTCAGAGCAGAGCAGATGCTTGCCCTTGACTTTCTCACAACAAAAAGGAAAAGGTGGAATTCCTGGAAGCCTACTTCAAACATTCTGGAAAAGTTTTAGGAGGTTTTATTCATCTGCCTTCCTATTTTGTGCAAAGTTCTTTTAGTGACAATATAGAGACCACAACAGTTAATACACAACATATTTCAGATGAGAAGGGGTCACTTGGAAATTAACCCTATTGGTTTGTAACTGGATGTAACTAATGAAAAAATTCCTCACAAAACCCTACTCAAAGAAGTCTGACACCTAGAATGGTTTCCTTACTTCATTTTCTTTTTCTACAAGTAGCCTGAAAAAAACAGTTCAAACAACCAATTTGTCAAGAATTTTACCACAAAAGTAAATTAAATTTCACTTAATTCCATGTCCATGTTCTGTTTCACAAATTTAATAAGTCTCACTTTTAAAATTTACTCATATTTTATCTAAATACAGCCTTGGACACAAGTACATTTAACTGCTTATTTCAGAACCACCAAGTTTCCTACTACACCTCTCCCCCACTTTCCCCCAACTGCTTCTCATGAGGCATCTCAGCTTTTTACTATTTTGCTCTTGTTCTTAAATATCCTTTGCTAAAGGGGGAAAACCACTTCAATATCAGCAAGAATACACTGCCTGCCCTATAATGTGAGTTTGCCAATTATATTTCTTCTGGCTCACTGCTTGCAGTATTATGGTAGAATAAGGAGATTTAAGTACCCTTAGATCTCTTTAGGAATGGAAGAATGATGAGTGTCTTCTCTTTAGAGAGACAGTCTTGCACCAATGTATTTTCAAACGCAACTCAAAGATTTCCAGATGGATTTTAAAAAACCCACCTACCCAAAGGCTGGGGAGAGAAAGAGCAGCTCCATATGTTAAGTGAGTTCCTGTAAGCCTGAGGATCCTGGATCCAGTTCCAGCAGGAGGTCCTCAACTGGTTTGTGAGAGTCTCAAACTCAGCTCCTGGGAAGGGGGAGGGAGGAAACACTGTCCCTAAAGTTTCTATAGGTCTAAAGATAGAAATCCCTGCTGGCTGGCCATGTGTCTCTACCATGCAAGGAGCAGAATCAAGACTTGGGTTCAGTCCTTTGCTTCTGGTTGGCAGCGATGCAGAGACAAGCACCCAGTGGGCCTCATGCTGCTCTGCAACAACACCAACACCTCCAGGGTATCCTGGAGTGGCACCCACAGGCTTTAGAGGCCTCATGCAGCCCTTCTTCAGCTGGAGGGATGCTCATCTCAATAGGAGCAGGGAAGTGAAGGGGAGAAGAGAAGTGCCCTTCAACAGCTTAGCTCAGTATCCTGGAGAGCTGCAGTTACAAAACTGCATCCTAGGGGCCCTAAGAGCAACCTCACCCTGCGGAGGGGAATTCCAAGGAAATTTCTGCAGAGGATTCAAACTGCAAGTGGAAAAAAAGCCTTTGAGGTGCACAGTTTAAAGCATCAGACCAAGAGGTTCTATGCTCCAGAGACCCTCAAGTTTCTCTAGGCCAACATTTGCTGGTGTGGCTAACAACCATGTAGCACCACTGACAGAGCACAGCATTAGGGAGAAGAGAAAGAAGGAAAAAGGAGAGAAGTGAAATCAGAACTCACTCAATGCTCTCTGGTGTCCCAGTAAGTACACAGGGCCTCTCGGGCATCCCACCACTGTCTGCAAAGGAAACAAGGAAAAAACTTGTGACACATGGAATTGAAACTGTGGCAGCTGTTTCAGTGACCATGAAGCACTGATGGAAGCAAACACAGCATGCTAAAGCATTCAAAGACATCCAGGATCAACATATTTTAAATTATTTACTAGATGTCTGCATTTTTTTAAAGCCTTGCCCACCAATTAAAGGGAGGGGTAAAAACTCTGATAAATTGATCAACAGTTCCCTGTACAGCATTGCAGCACAGCCTTCCCCAAAGCAAACTGGCACCAAATGATCCCATCTGGATGAATGGTCTCATTTTTATGATGCAAAGCAAGCTGCATGGAGAGCTGCTGCCAATCCTCCTGAAATGTCTTCTGCCAGGAGCTGGAGCTGACCAGACCAGTCAGAGGCAAACGACAGAGCTGAGCAAAGTGAGAAAACTCAACAGCTTCAGGTCTAGGCACAACATGGATTGTTCATTTGCTCTGCAACCATCAGCTGATTAAAGACAGCTCCCTCACTGCTCCATTCCCCAAACCACCTGACTAACCTGTCTTCTACCCTGGCTGGGAGGTGGGTCCCACAACAGCTCTCCCATGGCTGTCTGTATCCACCATGATAACACACTGGGAACATGGGAAGTGTCTGATTTAATGGACACAACACCCTTTGACAGTAAAACCTGTTCACCCACCACACAAAGCAGGGCTTACCTGGAGCAATTTGAATTTTGCAGCCAGACTCTATCTGAATCCGTGAGATCTGCTCTCCTCCCCTGCCGATTACTGAAATGAGTTCAACAAGCATCAGAACAAACTGTTTTTCCTGGAAACTGCAGAGCACTTTCCCCCCTTTTACTCCACTGCAGCTGTCTATAAAGCAACAGTTTGACTCCAGGATTGCAGAAGAGGCATCCACAGCATGACCCAATTTATCATAGCAGAAAAACATTAAAATACTGCTAAACATTATTATTCTCTTTGCTTAGAAAACCAAAACTAAAAAGCCTGTCTTGCACAGGAATGGAAAGAAATAAGGCACTAGTCTGGGTGATGCTAGGAGAGTAATTTAAGTACATCTTGTTCAGCCTGAACCAATAAGCCAGTTATTTAGGGTATTAAAAAAGGCAAAGGCTTGTTTCTTTATAATTCCTATTTTCCTGCCATTTTTGAATGGACATGCTATTTGGCTGTCTGCACTCAGACAGAACCACATCCTGAAATGCTCCATCAACCTCCAGGGAACACAAACACCCATCTCCCTTAACTCCCAGAGCTGACACATTGCTGTTTCACAAGAAGACACCCAGAGCACACACTGTGCCAATCACCATTCCCACCCTTCCCAGACTGCAAAAACAGCAAAGCTCTCAAGTCAACCAGGTATTCCTGGCCCAGGATGCTCCCAAAGAAACACCTCAGCTGTGGGGTTGCATCCCCCTGTATCTGTCTGCCCCCGAGCCAGGGTGAGACACAGATGATCCTGTAAGCTCCCCTCTCCCAGAGCAAACATCCTCCACGTGTAGCACCAGGACTGGAAAATGAAGAGGCCTGGCAGGAGAGGAGGGAGCCTCTCCTTTGCAGGAATTTGAGTTACAGTCTTACAGAGTCTTCAGAGCTGGGACAAAACTTGGCGCACTATGGGGTAATTACCACGGCCTGTTATTTTCCTCTTTACTCTCCATCTATCAAATTGGAAGGGATACACAGAGACCCAGCAGTGGAAGAGTCTCTGCAATCACTGCAGTAACACATCAGCAGGAGGTGCCATTGAAAGCCAGAGTAATGATCATTAAGAGGAAGAGAGAAATTAGGATCAAGCTTGAAAGAGAATGGTATCAGGAATGCAAATCTAGGAAAAACTCTCGTCGGGTTGAGTTTCCCTGCAGCAAATGTGTGAGAAATTTAAAATTCTGTTTAACTTGCCATTAGTCAACTCACATTTTAACATTTAAATGTTGTTTTCCTTCCTCAACTCTCACTGTTTTGCATACTCAAAGTAAAATGTTGCAATGAAGGGAAATAAATTCACTTTTGGCTTGTTTGTGTACTGTGCTAATGGGAATTTAAATGAGAAAAATCACTAAAATGCCCAGTAACTTGTACCAAACATCCTTGTTCCTATTACTGGGACATCAAGCTTTTCCATGAAGCTTGCATCTGGATTTTAAACACAAATCCTCTGTTCCCCATGAAGACAGCATTAAACAAAGCTTATCCAAGGCTAATAAGCACAAAAACTTGTGTCACAATCAACAGCATTCCTGCACAGGAAACACATCAAGAAGCATCAAAAGCATCCAAGGTACTTACTGAATCCAACCATTTTATCAGGCACTTTGAACTCTTCTGTTATTACGGCCCTTAAAAAAAAAAAGAAAAAAAAAAGAAAAAAAAAAGAAAGAAAAAAAAAAGGAAGAAACCCCCATCAAAGTCATTATCAAAAATAGTTTGGAAGAAATTACACCCCTGGGCTCAGCACAGGAGTTTTGCACACACAAGTAAAAGCACATCACTGTCAAAATCTTTTGTTCTGGAAGGGACCTCTCATGGTCACACAATCCCTCCTATGCTGGATCCATTCCCATCTGGAATGGAGCTGATGGAAGAAGATTTTTTGGTCATTCCTGCTCCAGACAGATTTAACAAAATAAAGTGCAAAGTTTCTTTATCACTGAGCCTGGAGCTTCCAAGCAGCAGTGTCTGCTGGATATTCTCTTCCCAGGAGACACCTGGGAACCAAAGCCAGTCCTGACATGAAATCCTCCTTCTGATATTCACAGGTTTGGTGTTTCCAGACTCTTTTTTCACCTGTTTGCCCTCATAATTCTTTTCCTTGGAATTAGTAAAAATTGTCTTTAATTATCCTCTGAATTGTTATTATCTGAGATTTCCATATCTATTGCTCTTTGGACATTTTCAATGTGTCTGCTTCAAAACAAATCACTCAAAGCAGTTTTCTAAGACCTGACCATAGTGAATTAGAAAGGAATTTTTTTGGATTTTTTTTTTTGTTTAGCTGTTTCTGTCTTGTAGAAAACATAACACCATGAATATGGAATTTGCAAATATGCATTATATATAATTTGTTCAGCAATCTCAAAAGCAATAAAACACCTGCATGGTAAATTCAATGCATGTTTTGTGGGGAGGTATATTAAAATATTTTCATTTTTTTGCTTTAGATCAGCTAGGAAAGGTATAAAATACACATTAGACTTGATTAGCTAAATTGCAGATAACGTATTAACACTGCCTACCCCTTTATAGGATGCCCTAGTAGAACATTAGTTTTAACTTAACCATTAAAAATTTAAGGTTCTAAGCCTTCATGCACATTGTTTATCCCTTCTGCTGGGGCCCCAAACAGCTGGTTAGGATGGAAATACAATTCACCTTCAGGCTAATCCAGCTTTAGAAATGCTCTTCTGATTTCAAAACAACAAAAGAAAACTCCTCAAGAGCAGGATTTGAGAAAAACTGAGAATTTTACAATTTTATTGGAAGCTGAGACATGCTGGATGACATCTCATACTTGCTCCAGACTTCCCAAATTATTTGACAAAGGAGTCATCCCAGGTCATATTACACCAACAAAACTAAATAATAACAACAATAACAACAGTAACGTGTCTGTTTGATACATCCACCTTTTGCCAAAATGCCAGACTTTTTATCACTTTTTCTTTCCTGCCAGGGTAGGGGAAGGGAAAAGAGAGAATTTATTTTTTTGGGTCCTGCAGATTTGCAGGGACCAAATCCAAGTTTCACATCAACTCCTCTTTTTTTTTTTCATCAGAACAAACAACCCAGGCTGAAGAAAACCCAAGCTGACAGTTTTTCCACATTCTCAACCTCTGACTTCCTAACACTACTACAGATGGTGGATCAATAAACAATTAGAATTGATCAATAAATAATAAAACATAACCCACTGCTTACCTTTGATGTACCAGGGCCCCTAACTGGTTACCTACTGTGGCAGAGAGAGAAAAAAGGGAAAAAAATCAAAGCATTAGCACGGATAAACTAACTTCATCCCTATAGAAAAAGAGTTCTTACCGTTTCATCAAAAAAGAAAGAAAAGCAAAACAGTAATTTAGGTTCAGTGGCTGAAATGAATGCGTTATGTGGTACAAAACAGGAGGGGATTTCTTGATCAACACACACCATAGCCCAGTGTCCAGCTGAACACAGGATAGGGAATTGATCTGCTTCTCCCCATGCTGAGAGTCATGGGAGAAAATCCTGCCTGCCCAAATCCAAATCCCTGCAACTAACCTCCCCCTCTCCCAAATTAAGCCCAAAGTAGTAAAAAACAGTGAAGGGGGGGGGGGGGGAGGGAGGAGGAGAGAGAGAAATTTGAAGACCAGTGTGTATTGAAAAACAAGAATAAAAGCTGAGCAGCCTGAGAGATTCCCTCAGTCCAAGCAGCAGACACGGCTGGCACGTACTTCTCTCTGTGTCTCTGATCTGTGCTCCATGGAGCCCACTGACACGGAGACCTGTTAAAGGAATAGGGCTGTTAAATAACCTCGTGGCACCCAAACGCTGCTTCAACCCCACAAAACACGTGCTCTTGAACACATTCCAGGCATTTCTGCCTAGTGGTCCATCTATGATTAGCAATTATCTCCCTACTGACAACCCTGAGACAGACTTCTCCCCCCCAGCCCCAACAGATTAGATCTTTCTTCCAAATGTTAATAGGGAAAATATCATTAGACCAACTCATGCAAAGTGGGAACACGAGCCCTGCTGGGCTTCCTACTGGACTTTGCCTGCAGCAAACCAGCTAAAAACCAGACCATTTGGTGCTCACAACCAGTTGGAAGATTATATTGCATGCCTGGAGGGCACGGAACAAAACAAATGAAACTGGCCAACATGTGAGCTGTGATAATAAAGATGCTGTTTCAAACCACCTTGCAGCAAGCTGCACATTCTTTGACCTGAAATAAATTGGCAATCAGCTGGCAGGGATAGAAAGTGGATGCATCCCACACTATATAACTGGTAGAAAACTGCATCAAGTTTGTGGCCAAACACTTTGCTTCAAAAAAATAGACAAAGAGAGTCAATAGTGTATTTCTGCTGTGTGTCAATACCTCCATGGTAGTTCAGGACCAAAATATCGACAGCATATCTATTTTATTACTCTCCCCAGCTGAGCCATAAGACAACTGCTGTGTTAATTGACTCCCTTAGATTTGTCTTTGCATATTCTCATCCTGAATATGAAAAGCTCTAATTTGATAACTACGAATATTGCAGTTGAAAAAGGTGGGTGATGTAATGGGGAATATTTGCTCCGGCTGATAAGCTCCTACCACAGAGCTGAGCAAATAGAACCAAGCTCAGAATCTTGCTCTGAACTGCACTCAGAGTATTTCAACTCCACCAGGTCTGGTGGTATTGGTGTAGTGTGGGCTTGCCACAGCCAAGGCCACTCATTAGCAAGATGCCAGAAAGAGTGGTTTTTAACTCTGCAAAGGCTGTATTTAAATCTCCCCTTCACATTTCAATTCACCAGAGCAGCTCTCTGAGCAATCTGTTCCGCTGCAGCCACTGCCCACAAATTATGAGACAGACACACATCCTATAATCAACTCCCCAAGTTCACACAAGGAAGGGAAGAGCCTACATTTTGTAACACAATCCTACACTTGAAGAAGACAACTTCTGAGGGGAAACCTGAGCACAGGAAGCTGAATCAGTCAGGGAATTAATGTTTGAGATGTAGGTAACAATGTCACTCCAGCCCATCCTGAGAATATCCAGAGTAAGGCATTCATCCCCACGGGGAGATACCAGCCTTAATGCATGTTTGTTATTGTAAAGATTAGTACAGAAAAATCATGGCACAATAACTTATGTGAGAGACCATTCCTTCCACAGTTCACAGGTAACTTCTCAAAAAAACTGAGACTGAAGGCAAACAGAGAGAAATGGAAATTATTTACTTCGAGTCAGTTATGATTTCTCTCTGCTTTGGGGGGAAAAAACAACGTGGCTCCCAATTCCAACAATCTAAAGGTCCACTGCTTCTCCAACTTGCCCATTTTTCTCTGAAAAACAGAGAGGCAGGGCTGGGGCAGCCACAACACTGAAAGCTGATGCACCATTCCACTGTCTCCCTTCACACCAAGGAAGGGGCTGAACGCTGACAAGCCACGCACATATTTCCCCTTTTACATCTATTCAGTACAATTTAACTGTAACTGCAGTCATTTTACTGCAAATAAGGAAAAATACTGAATAAAATCAGCACAATTTCCTATTAATGGCACCTGCTGGTTGATAACTCTTCATTCTGCTTTACGCTTCACCTTAACTGAATTCTACCTAACAGACACTCAAAACAAATGCGGATTTTTCTTCCACCCCATAAAACAGAGCAGTGCCTCCCACTAAATTAATGTGCATGATGGGAATATACAATCTCTTCAGGAATATCTTCATGGCTAGAATAAAATCAGAGCGACACATCTCCTTGAGAGCAGTGGAACAGGGCTGCTTTTCATACTTTAAAACCAAAATGGGATCCAATAAATTTTAGAAAGCTAAAGGTAGTTATCCTGATTCTCCATCATTAAATATTGATAGGTTTTTCTTGAATTAAATAGTCAAACCCTTACAATTTTTATGTGTGACTTCACTGCAAATCTTTGGAGGTTTTTTTTCCCTCCCTTAAACTGCCTTATTTAAAAAAGTGGCCATCTGTAAAGTTACAATTTTGAAGAACAGTGGCATTCTGTGTATTAAATGAAATCTTTTGCCAAGAGATCTGGACTTTTGCCCTAGCCCTACTGCTGCTGCAGATGTGTCAAAGAGCATCAGTACTGATTTTCATCAGCAGTCAGACAGGGATAAAATTCCCTTCTGCCCACTGCTATTTTCATTTTAAACACACTGGAGGAAAAGAATATAGTACTCTGTACAGCAGGATCATGTCTTGTTTGAGCCCTTGGCTCTAACACCAAGTTTTATTACACCAGAATAATCTAATTATTACACCAGAATCTACTAATCAAGTTTTATTACACCAGAACAGGTCAACTCCAGATCTGGATGCAGCACAGGAGCTTTGGGAGGAGAGAGGAGTGGAGAGAGGGGGGTGTGAGGCTTCTCCAAGGTCTCCCACCTTTGTTTTCCCAGACTCAAAGGATGCCCCAGCCTTCAGCTGGAATGCTGCTGCTTAATCCTATGGATCTCACACTTTAAAGCAGTCCAAAGCAGGGCAAACAAAGGGAAATGTTCTGTCCACCAGGCTCTTTGCAGCAGACTGGATCCCTGCTTCCTTTGAACAAAATCAGGCTCCTGCTTTAAAAGGTCATTTAGCATTAAACAAACTTATTAATCTGTGCTGATAATTAGAGGGATCTTTTAATTAGAATGGAGGCCAGGGGCAGCAGTTGGCCCTTAAGAGGAGGGCTGGGGGCTGTCCTCAGCAGCAGCCATGAGCAAGATGTCACCAGGTCTCAGTGCAGTTCACACTCACCTGTCCCTAGTGCTCCCCTTCCCTGAGAAACATTAATCCCTGCAAGAGAACACAGAAATGCCAGCTGCAGTACAAATAAACCTGATCTCTTCCCTGCACTACAGCTGTTTGCAGGATTACTTTCAAGTTGTTTCCAGAAAGGGGAAAAGAAGAAAGCAGGGAAAAGAGAAACAATCATTCTGGAGCTCCATCTAACAGCAATGAGCCAGGTGAGCAGGGTTGATCCCACTGCTCCTCAGTTCAGCTGGGGGTATGCTAAGGGAAGTGCAGAAAGCACTCACACATCCTGGTTTCTGACACCATGATAAATCTGTTTTTCCTGGAAATGCTTTAAAAGCAGCTGAATTTGTTTTGATCAATGCACTGACACCTGTCTCAAGGCCACTTCCTCAGCTGGCATCAGGCAGCCACAGCAGCAGCTGTCTACAAAAACAGATGGGAAGAATAAGATTGTCCTCAAAGACAGACAGTTCTCTTGTCACCTTAAATACTTCCTCTGGAGACAGTTTTCCAGCAGTATTAGGAACAGCATGAATTTCACAAGAGCTGCATGGGGAGAAGGAATCAGTGAGACCTGCACCCAGCTGTGCCCATGCAGTATACAGGGGGAAATTTCCCACTAGATTTGTTTCCAACCCATCCAAAGCAGAGGAATGTATCCAAATCCACTCTAAAACATTCTACAACATTTCTAGAGCATGTGTAACAACATAATCACTTCTTGACAACAACATCTCCAAACTGTGGTTCACAGACAAGCAGAAAACAGAGAAAAAGTGTGGGCATGCAATCCCAACACTCCTTGTTTGCAGCTAACAGACAACTAAAAAATCATCCAAATAGGAAGTGCTTTCCTAAATTTAAGTATCCTGTTAAAAGCAACTTCCATCTTCCAGATGTTTAAAGCTAAAGCTGCATTATAGACAATTGTGTGGCAGCAAGAGCAGGTAGCCCAAGACTAAGAGATGCAGAGCAAGAAGCACCCACAGCTTCAGGAGCTGCTTTGCCAGGCTGCAGGTGAAGAACTGCACAGGAGCATCCCAAAGGTAGGGGGGAGCTCATCACAGGGCTTACCATCAGAAATAAAACCCAACATGACCCAAGCTGAAAGTGCTCCAACCCTTATCCCTACCCTAACAATTCCTGCTTCTTTGTCACATTCCAGCCCTTTAGAACACTACTGCTGTCCTCCCTCGTCTCCTCAAAGATCTTACAGACCAGATTTTTGGGAGGGGGGGATATACAAATGTATATGGACAACCCACAGCATTGGATCAACTTTAGAAACAGTTACAGACAGGGTCCAGTGCTGAGGACAGGGCGAGCAGAACAACTGCTGATCCAGGAGTGAGGAGCAGCCACTCTGGGAGGCTCCTTCAGGAACAATGCCCACCCCATGGAGTCACCTACACAGCACAGGACAGCAGCAGCAATGCACTTTTATAGCCCAGACTGCTACTGTATTGACACGGTCTGTGTCAACACAAACAAGGCTCACCAAGTTCTAGGGCTCGTCAGAACAAGTTTAGGTACAAAGTCCAACCTGTCACTAAAGCACTACGACCATTTCACGTGTTACGAGTTCCTAAAACCCATTTTGTCAAGAGGTCAGACCTCGAGTTCAGTCTGATGAATCAAAGAAAAACACAGGCAGGGCAAATTGTGAATGAGTGCTTCCCAGAAGGCTATTTTTATTCCTTTTCACACACAGCCACATCCCTCAGCTGCTCAGACCAAGCTCAGAGCTGTTCAGCATTCCCCAACACTGCCCAGCCTGTGACAGCCCAGCACTTCCCCTGCAGAACCAGCACACACCAGCAATGCCAGACCTCTGGCTTCTCAACAAAAGGATGCTCCAGTCCAAGAGATTTATCTGGCTCACCCAGATAAATCCATCCTCTCCTGAAACCCCAAACCAAAGGAGCAGCAGCACAACCTGTTGCTCAAATAGAGCCAAGAGCAGAGAACAGAAGTGGGTGGTGGCATGTGTTCAGAAAACAGTAATGTTAGCAAGCCAGAGGCTCCACATGAAAGAAACTTCTCCCCGTGCTCCAGCATGTTTTTTCAGACTGAGGAGCAGACGTGCAGTTATTTTCAGCCTTTGTATCAGACAGAAAAAATTTCTTTGCAAAATGAAGTGCTAGGCAGCAGCTTGGTTTATCTCCTCAGTATTCCTGAACATATCCATGGGGGAGAGAATCACCCTGCAGGGCTATGAGTGTCAGGAAAAAAGCCAGAGGAAATAGGAAAAAAGGAAGACATAGCCATGCTTTTTATTTCTTCACAAGAAAAGGTGAGCTCTTTGCATCTATACAGCAACAAATAATACAGTTTAAACACTTGTAAAAATGCATATCTTTAGATTTATAAAACCTAATAAACTCTTGTTCTAACATTTTTGTTGTTCTCACCAAAGACAAGACACTAGCAGCTTATCTTAAAATTGTAACAATTCATACACTATTGACTTATGACAGTTAACAGTTATGGTCCATGCAACAAACTATCCTTTGGCTAGGGCCAATTTTAAATTCTGCACAGATTTCAGAATTCTCAAATAATAATGGAGAAAGCTAAGCTAATATAGGAGGTTTCCTTTCAACATGCATCATCTCACATAAATACCCTTTTTCCTCAGAATTCATTTACAAAGTAACCAGAACTTGACAGCAACACAGCTCCTGGGCTGTGACTGTCACAGATGGAAAGGAACATATATAAAGAACATATAATTCTGTCCCTACACATTACCTGCTCTCAGAAAATAAGGGCCACCAGGGAAGAGCATGTACTGTGTGTACACCTGGTGCTCTACACGTGGGCTCCAGCACAGGCCTGATAAGCAAATCCTCCTCCCTCCCTCCCTCAGCTACCATGGACCAAGATTTAAATGACACAGTTTGTTTGCTAATTCCCAAAGGTCATGAACTAGCAAAGAATTGCAACACATTAATACTAATGCCTAAGAATACTGTGCAGTCTAGGTAAGAGTAGCACAGGGCATTTTGCATAAAATGTCTATACACAGAAAGCTGCATTTTCCATCCTTAAAACAGACAGTGCCTCCACTGAATCTCAGATGAATTTCAGGAGCTGCATCCACCAGATTGACTAATCACAGCCAGCTTACCTCCATCATCCAGGGGCCGTTTCTGCACTCCATAACCGTAGACTGATGGGTCCACAAGTGTTGTGGAATTATTCAAGTGAGGAATATCTCCAATTTTAGCAGCAATCTATAAAAAGGGGATAAAAGCATAATCAGCAGAGCTGAAGTTTCAGCCACCACAACTAACCACTCTTTCTCCCAATAAAACATGGATCCCAGGCCAATCTTCTCTCAGGTATTTACTATATAAGTAGACTTGTAACAAGGTGCTTCATTTGTAAAGCAAACAATCTTCTGCTTGCTTTTGATATTTGCTTAATTAAGATCATACTCACCCAGTTCCTCTTCCTGATCATAAGCAGACATTTGCACCCTGGAGCATTATATGCAGGATTATTTGCTCCATGGAGAGCTGACAAGCTAAGAGGGGGGTTCAAATGAACCCACCAACTTTGTCCTGGAGAAGGTGCCACCACCAGAGCTGTGTGGGAGGACACACAGAAATGCACACTCACACGTCTGGGGGGAGTGAAAACACACAGCACAAGGATAGGTTTGGGAACTCCCTGTCAAAGAGACTGGATCACTCTTGTTGACTCTGTGAGGAACAAGCCAGTGGGCAAACTATCAGCCCAGGACTAGTTTCCACTTCCTGAAGTGATCAGTACAGCACAAACACAACTAATGCTGCCTGTGCCTCTGCTTCCAACCCTTCCAAAGGGAAAACTGCCATCCCTGAGCCAGGATACAAGGAGTTTATTCACAGGGAAGAGGAGACAGCCAGGTATCACAGTAAGGGAATTAAGGTAAGCAAATAAAGTGAGACACACACCTAAACGCCACTTAATACAAGTGAAAAGCTCATCTCTGGTGACATTTTGGGGGACAGCTGCAAGGTGGGTGCTGACAACACGAGCTCTCTGAGCTAACTGGTGGGAACCCATCCTAGAAACACCCAGGTGCACTCCCTGGGGTGCACCCCAGTTAAAAACTGCAGTCTCACAGCTCCCCTTGCCCACATGAAGTATTTTGCTGTAATAAGCAAGCGCAGAAGAAAGTAGTTACAGAACACATATAAAGTACACAGTATGCTACAGCATTTCCAGCAAAAAGAGAATAATTGAATCAAATCTTTACTCCATTATAGCTGGATTTCACCAGAGAATAAGCAACAGGAGCAGATGAAAGAGCATTTTATAGAGATATGTTTTAAATGACCAATACAGCTAAAGATTTCTAAAATTTGTGTTTCACTGCAACAGAAAGACATCTACAGTAACTCTGATTGTTGACACTGTCTTCTGCTGCAGTGGAACAAACAACTGCCCAAGATGCAGAACCACAGGGTACTGGAAAAAAAAGCTATTTTAAATAATCTTTAAAGATTGAGGGCATTGCTTTTAGAAAGAGAATAGGAAACATTCTATTCAATGCTTTCCATGAAAAGGGCTCCAAGTTTGGACCATTTTCTCCTTATAGTCCATTCTGTCCTGTCTCCTTTTGGAAAGTCAGTAACTCTGTTGTCAGAACTGTCACAGCTAAAGAATAAAATCTTCCTCTGGGACCAGCTGTGATCCTGTAGTGAAGCCTTCATGACAAGCACTTTGTGCATCAACATCTCCAATAAGTCCTCAGAAAGTTGGTTCTGAAAGCATTAACACCTGAAGGGCGGGCCAGGTGATGCTTTACTCTTTTGTTAAATGTTGTATTGCATCCATGAATTCAGCCCCTTGCCCTTTCCCCTTATGTTTGGGATGAAGTGAATTTTAATGAAATACAAAGAGCAGAGATGTTTTCTGACTACTTCAATGCTGAAACATAAATTTAAAATTATATTTTTTAGCAATCTATTAACAGCTTTCATACAGTAACTTACAACACAGACCAAAAGGAACAGTGTCAGGTGTAACACACCCTGGCATATTTTGGGACATCTGATTTCAACACCCCCTCCAAGAACTCTTTCTGTCAGTAATTATTTACCATGACTTACAAGTTATGGATGACCCTTTAGAGGTGAAGTCACTCACCACAAATCCTAGGAAAAGAGAAGAGCAGTCTGTGGATAGCAGAAGCTGGCTTAGGGAAGGAAGGCAGCCTGAAGTACCAAGGTGTTCAGGAGCAGCTTGCTGGCACCAAGCTTTGTGTGCCCTGCTCATACTGAGCACACAGTGACCACCCTGGCACAGAATCCCCCAAGTAAAGGGCAAAGGAAGAGTGTTAAAGCAATTTTTACATTATCAGCTTTTAGGATATTTTCCTCTCCCCCCTTATGTAAACCTGTAGCCTTATCTCTAAAGCCTCCCAGCTGCCACTGGATTGCAGGCAGACAACGGGGCCACCTCACCACAGCTGGAAAATACACCCTGCAAAATTAAGAGCTCAGCTTTTGAAGTACATGTAGCAGCTAAAATACATGTTAACATCTCATGCTCAACTTCAAATGGGAAGCTCAGTTTTTATGACAGATTGAGCAGGGAGGTAAGCACAAAAATTAGGACATGGCAAAAGCAAGCAGACCTAGCCCTTATCTGCCTCAATGACCTTGAGTAATGTACTGCTGTTACCACTGCTTTTGTCCTGCTCCATGTCAGCCTTAGGTTTTTTTTTCCTCCTTTTTGCCCCCACCCTTAAACTCAATGCATCTATTTTATCAAGCTATGAAATACACTGGGGAAAAAGCATCACTGTTTCTGCACCTAAATTCCCCAAAATAAGGCTCTCCTACAAAGACTTTAGAGGACACAACATAAGCCCCAGCTACCAATTGCATTGGTAAAGCCCAGAAAAACAAATTAATCCACAAAGTTGTGTGAGAGACAAGTTTTCCTATACCTTGCACTTCTGCCCTCCTACACATTTAACAGCCAGAAAAACAGCAATACAAAATATAGAGTAATACAAAACCACTTCTAAACATGAAGCTTCTTTGCTAGGCACACTCAAACACCAATAGCTGCAGAATTCAGCTTTCAAGAGAACAGGCCCAGCTTCTAGGAAAAACCTCTCCATGGTGCCCTGCAAGGAACAGCAACAGATAAAATCACCAATTCTAGGTATTAGCAGGATTAAAAAGAAAAAAACAATAAAGCACTGTCATCTGACCCTTCAGACTATTCTGGTACTGGGGCTGCTCCTCCCATTCACTCAGCAGAACACTTGAGCTGGGGTGACAGACATTTCTCCAGAGCTCTGTAGAAAGCAGTAAAAACACCCACAACCATTTCAGCTTCATGTCACAAGTGGCTTTCCTAAATACCAGAGTTATTGGCAAAGCCTAAATCTATTTGAGGATGACCTGAAAAAGGACTCTGCAAGGGGGTAAAGAAAAGTTTGTCCCATACAGAAATTAGAAGTTAGAGCCTGATATAGAGAGGGATTTCTAACACACAGCTTGCTGACTCTCAGCCAGTCTCAGGATATTCCCCATTTTTGAGGTAGCCAGGGTGGAACATCACAAGCTCAGCAAGCCTCAGCCTTTCCTCTCCAGAGCATTCCCAGCAAGAACAAAACTTAAGGAAGGTCTGAGAGAAATTCATTTTAGTTCAAAATATAAGCAGCTCTGTTTATTTTCTGAACCCATTATTCAAAAGGGGGGCAAAGATCCTCTCTCTCTGTCTCTCTTTCCCCTCTTCCCACCCCAAAATGCCAAAGAAAAGCCAGCCTGCCTGGGAGCAGATCCATCCCCACCTAAGAGCCACCAAACCACTTGAGATGTGGTGCAGAAGATGCAAGACAGAGCAGCTGAAAGTCCCAGCACTGCCTTGAAAAAGTAATTATTCACAAATCCCAAATATTTCAGAGTCCACAAAAAAATCCAGGTAAGCTCAGCACAAATGCTGAAAGCAATGTAAAGTAATTTCTTTCAAATATATTCCAGATTTCTATTTTATATTCCTATAATCATCTCACATCCCAGTGGCTTTGAGGAATGCAGCTACTTTACTCAGGGAAGTCTTCCTTGTCCTGAAGTTATGTCCTTGTTTAGATATTCAGAACCAAGCACTGTATTCCACAGCCTGAGTGTAATGTTATGGCTCTCATGAGAACTGAATTTAGCAAATTTCATTACTGGTCTTACATGTGACACAAAACTTTGCAAGATTCAAACATCAAGTCAGGGATGATCAACTCATAAAGTAAGAACTATGGCTGATTCTCCTTCCTCTGCTCCCTTAGAGCAAAAGGAATGCTCCAAAAAGGCCAAAACCAAAACAAAAGCCGCACCAGATCAGTACAGCTCAGGCAAATACAACACCAAACACCTTGGTGAAAGCTCTGCCATCACCTCCAGAGAAATATTTGGTGTAGCTGCCTCTTCATTTTCCCCTGATTCTCAGCCAGGAAGTTCCATCACAGATTGCCTGGGTGGTGAAGCAAATATCCATCACCTGAGCAATGAAGAGCATTTCCAGTGACATTTGGCAATGAGTCACGAGTGACAATTTAGTTCTGTGCAAGAGAAGACCACCTGCTCTCTTACCCAGCCTCTACAGAACTCAATTAAATCAAGTACTTTCACAGGAGAGGGAAATATTTCAGCCCTTCAACAGCTCTTTTCATCCCACAAATACTAATGGAAAAAAATCACATTTAACAGGCAGCAAACAAGTCACAGCACAAAAATGTAGGACACTGCTCTCCCACGAACACGTGCAGAGCCCACATTTCCCAATGCACTTGTTTCCAGGGTGAGAGACAGCCAGAAGGCTGCTGCTGGAATCTTCCAGTTCAGACTAATTCAAATTTTAAACTCTTGGAATCCCAGCACTTACAGAACTATTGCAGCAAGTGTAATGAACTTAAGAACAACAAAACCGAGTAAGTGACCACAGCCAGGGCACAGAATTATTTACTATTTATTGTTCCATCTCCCTCGTGCTTGGGCTGGGGGCTCACAGATTCCCCCTACAAACATGATGCCAGCAGAGAGGCAGCTCCAGCTCAGATCCACTTGCAGTCAGTGCTGTGTTTGAGCCCAGGATCCCCTGAGGCATCACACTTTAACCTGTTACTGACCATGAGTGGTACACACAGCTGCACCTTCAACACAGAAGGGTTTGGGGTGCAAAGGACCTCAAAGATCATCCAGGTCCACCCCACATCACGGGCAAGGTCACCTTCCACTATTCCAGCTGCTCCAAGCCTCGTCCAATCTGGCCCTGGACACTTCCAGGGATGGGGCAGCCACAGCTTCTCTGGGCAACCTGAGCAAGGGCCTCCCTACAGGGAAAAATTTATTCCTAATATCAAACCTAAATGTCCCCTCTTTCAGTTTGACAGGACAGTCCCTTGTCCTGTCACTACAGCTCCTGATGAAGAGTCCAGTCTCTCTCCAGCTTCCCTTGCAGCCCCTTCAGATGCTGGAAGATGCTGTGATGTCCCCATTCAACCTTCTCTTCTCCAGGCTGAACAGCCCAGCTCCCTCAGTCTGCTTCCACAGGGCAGGTGCTCCAGACCCCTCATGGCCTCTTCTGGACTTGAAACAGCCACAAAATAATTTCAACAAGCTGCACTTCAACAGCAAGCAATTATTTTCTTTTACATAAATGGGTTCTCCAGCTGCTACTAGGTAGTAGCATTATCAGATATTTAAACAAGATGTTTTTGCCTTCAGTAAGATATGAATGAGAGGCCTCCAGTAAGATACAACCAGGTCAAGACAAACACAGCTGCAGCACCTCTCAATTTAACTGCATCAAGCACATAACCCTGTCTGGGTGCTCAGACACCACATTTCAAGGACACAGCACTTTCACAGGGACTGAAAGCAGCAAGGCCTGGCTCAGCCTGGGGCAGCTCACACCCCACCAACCTGTGCTGAGAAGGAAATCAATGGCCCCAGAGCAGCTCCTGGTGTCCTGGGAGGTGCAGGGTGTGGATCTCCACCACCAGGTGCCTGCAGACTGCACAGAACACGGACTGGCTGCCACACTGGTTCCCAGGTGGGCTGAGAGCACCTCAGCCCCATTGCAGAGAGCACTTGAGAGGTTTTAGGGTCCAGCTTAGTTTCCTCAGAAGTTTGCCAGTGAAATGACAAAGTCTGGGCAACAGAAAGGGATTTCTCCCACCTGGCCTGTAAAACTGGAGAGAATAGTCAGGGTCTTAGAGCACCACGTGGGCTCTGGTCCTGGCACTCAGCTGTGTTATAGCTCCTTAATGTGCAGCTGCTAAGCACAAGTGCAACCTGTTCAGGAATGGAACAAACATCTGTGGCAGATGTGGAACAGGAGGGGTGAAGGACAGCCTCAGGATCTGTGCTGTAAGCAGAAGCTTCTTGTCCTACAGCCACTCTCCACAAACAGAGGAGCACACAAACACCTGGAACATCCTGCCCTGAAGGTGAGGGTGTCAATTCCTGCAGGTCTGGGCACTTTCACTCAAACTTCCCATTTTAGCTCTGTGTAAATTCATGGATTCCTCTGGGGAGTCCCTCGCTCCCCCCTCCCTCTCTCCCTGGAGGCAATGCCAAGCTCCTGCTCTGCCAAGGTTTGCACGCACAGAATCAATCAGCTTGGAAAAGATCTCCGAGGTCATTGAGCCCAACCTGTGACTGACCACCACCTTGTCAATCAGAGAATGGTACTGAGTGCCACGTCCAGTGCTCCCTTAAACACCTCCAGGGATGGGACACCTCTCTGGGCAGCCCCTTCCAATGTCTAATTACCCCTCCTGTGAAGAAATTCCCCACAATGTCCAACCTAAGCCTCCTCAGGCATAGCTTGAGCCTGAGTGCTCTTGTCCTGTCGCTGGTTGCCTGGGAGATGAGTCCGACCCCTGCCTGGCACAACCTCCTTTTAGGTGGCCGTCCACAGTGACAGAGTCCCCTCGAGCCTCCTCTTCCCCAGGCTGAGTGGCCTCAGCTCCCTCAGTGTCAGGACACACACACCAGACCCTTCCCCAGCTCCGCCGCCGATCTCTGGCCCGTCTATCGCCGAGCCCACGCGCAAGGCCCGTCTGACACCCGGACTGGCACCAGCTCACACCCACCCGGTGCCCAGGGCCAGACGGCTGCGGGCCGACCCTCCCTCACAGCAGCGCGTCTGCCCTGCCACCAACCACGGCGGCGACTGTCAGAGCCCCGGGGCTCCGCGCTGCCGGCACAGGGGCAGCGGGGCCGCGGCCCTGCCCCGCCTCCGCTCCGCGG
>VZTB01010631.1:906748-918371 GCA_013397245.1 Thryothorus ludovicianus
GGCTCCACAGGGAGCGACGGCGCCGCGGCAGCGCCGGGTCCGGTGGGAGATGCGGTCGGGGCAGGGCAGAATTTGGGAACACCCAGGGATTCCCGGGAATGCTGTGAACACAGAGACCCCCGGCATGGTGCCTCACCGTGCTGAGCTGCCTTTTGGCAGATCCTGAGAGTTTCCAGGTGATCTTGTCCCATCAGGAAATGTCTGTCAGTGGTTTTATCTCTGGGTCAGACACAGACCTGGTGCCAGGGTCATCCTACCCCAAGGTGGCCATGACTGCACCAGGCAGAGTGACCCAGGGTTCTCTGCCAAATGCTGAAAGATTGGACAGATTTTGTGGCTGGAAGGAGGAACTCTGCTCTGACACAGCCCATGTCACTGACCATAGTCCCCAGCCCCATTCACCACCTGTGGTTCTGCCCACCCTGTCCCACTTGGCAGAGCAGGGCCACCCTGCATCAGCAGCCAGCCTTTTTTACAGGAGCAGCCCAGACTGGGGGACATTCTCCAGCTCACAGAGTGCCCCAGATGATGGGAGATGGGAATGACACTGCCCATCCCTGGAGATTGTGATCCACCTCCTCTCCTCCCAGGAGCTGGCGAGTCCCGTGGCAGCAGTGCCACTGCAGACCGGGCTGGCATCGTTGTGGCTCTGTAGTGAGGATGCTGCCAATGCTCCTGAGCCCTTCTCCTGGTGGAGATGCCATGGTCAGGCACAGGCAGCACTGGCACTGGCACCAGCAGGCTGCAGGGAAGGGGCCCAGGGAGCTGCANAAACTCTGCTCTGACACAGCCCACGCTGCTGCCCACGGTCTCCAGCCCTGTTCACCACCTGTGGTTCTGCCCACCCTGTCCCACTTGGCAGAGCAGGGCCACCCTGCATCAGCAGCCAGCCTTTTTTACAGGAGCAGCCCAGACTGGGGGACATTCTCCAGCTCACAGAGTGCCCCAGATGATGGGAGATGGGAATGACACTGCCCATCCCTGGAGATTGTGATTCACCTCCTCTCCTCCCTGTGCCAAGGAGCTGGCGAGTCCTGTGGCAGCAGTGCCACTGCAGACCGGGCTGGCATCGTTGTGGCTCTGTAGTGAGGATGCTGCCAATGCTCCTGAGCCCTTCTCCTGGTGGAGATGCCATGGTCAGGCACAGGCAGCACTGGCACTGGCACCAGCAGGCTGCAGGGAAGGGGCCCAGGGAGCTGCAGCTTTAAAGAAAGAAGAGGAGCAGCAGGAGGAAGAAAATGCAAAATTGGCCCAGTGGGTAGACCTGCTATTTAAGTGCGGTTGAGAAAGGAGCAGGAGGAATTACAGGGGAAATGATAGTGCCCTGACAGCTGCCATTTCCCACCACCAGTCTCCCCTAATGGAGTCCTAATGTAGTGGTGGGCTCTTCGCTGACAGCCCAGCCCGAGACAGGGCTCGTCTTTGTGCTGGTGACAGATGGGACAGTCCGGCAACAAACCTGTAATCCTCTGATTTCTGCCGCCGCGGGCTCCGCTTAACCCCTTCCTTCCCCAGCACCCAGGACACTCTGCCAGGTGTGGGGTCCGACCAGCCCACAGGCTCCCCCAGGGCCCTGCAGCAGTGTCCGGGGCTGGCAGCAAAGAGAGGGAACAGGAATGGGAATGGGAACGGGAATGGGAATGGGAATAGGAACGGGAATGGGAGGCAGTGACCTGCATCTCCCGCCTCATCCCTTGGCTGCCTCATCCCTGGGGCAGCGTGGCTGAGGCTCAGCCTGGTCACCGAGCCGGAGCAGGAGGCAGCACGGCTCCCTGTGGGTCACTCGGACTCTGCTCTGTGCCGTCCCCCCTGGCTTTGTGCCACTCTGCCCTGTGACAACTGCGCGGGTGAATTCGGGCAGGTAAGCACGGACAGGTGTGCTCAGTGCTCGCAGGGAGGGCTCTGGGCTGCCTGCCCGGCACAGCGCCCACAGGGAGCCTTCCCACTATCTGGCACCGTTTCTGAACCTTCTTGCCTGCATCAAATTAGCCCCAAAGCAGGGTGTGATTGGGTGGTTTTAAGATAAGAGGTGTGACAGTTCCCCCCGCCCCCAGACCAGGCGGCAGTGAATGCACGCTGCTCCTGTCCTGTTCCCCAGGATGCCGAGGGTGGCAGCAGGAGAAGCTGTCCAAGTTTTTCTGCAGAAAAATAAATGCAGCTACTGCACACACTTGTCTCTCTGCTGGGGGAGAAGGCTGAGTCCCCTGGTTGCAGAGGGAATTAACCACCCTCCGATCTCTTTCCTATATCCCAAAGGGCTCAAAGGATTCCTCAGGAGGGATTTTTGGATGCTTCTCTGTTAGGCAAAGGTCCAAGCCTCTCTGCCTCCCTTCCAGCATTGAAACATCTCTCATTTGCACACTCTCTCCCCTCCAGTGAAACCCACTGGCATCCCTCTAAGCTTCCAGCCTTCAGCCACAGAGCCATCAGCCCAGAATCACAGCCACTGAGCTAAAAGTCACCAGTCTGGCAGGGTGGCACCCATCTCATTCCACCCAGAGCTCCCATTCCACTGCAGCTGCCAGCTGCCTTCTTCCCACTTTCCTTCCCAGGAAGGAATTATCAGAGAGGGCAGAGTCCAGGGAGCTCTGCTGCATCCATCTTGCCTGTCCACCCTGCTGCAGAGGGAGGGCTGAGCAGAGCCCCACTCCTGGCTCTGTGACCATCCTCTCCAGCTGATCCACACCCACCCAAAGCTGTGGAGAACAGAAACATCCCAATCCCACATCCCTGCCCCACCACGCCTTGCAGAGCAGCTGAGACCCCCCCAGGGCCAATCCCGGTTGATGCTGAGGGTTCCCATCACCCTGGGGTTGTTGGGGAGCCGTGGGCCCTGGCAGCATTAGACCCTCCTTGGCAGGAAAGCGCAATGCGGCGCGCGCGGGTCCTCGGCACAATTAGCCAACAAGTGGCTGTTTTGTGAGGGATTGTTGCTGATGTGTTTTAAGTGGCTTTCTGAGTGGAAAATGTGAGGCGCTGGAGAGGCCGGCAGACAAAGAGGGGGATGCATTAGGTTTTATTGGTCTGCTTCGCACACATCTGACATCACTCCACGGAGCAAGTTCTGCCTGGCTTTAGGGAAAATGAAAAATAAAGCAAGGAAAAGGGGCCGAGGGTACAGGGGCGGGGGGAGCACCAGTGATTCAAGCAGGCAAGTGGGGGCTTAATAGCAGGAGACACTGGAGCAAACTGTGTCAACCAGATGGGACCCGGGTGCGGCGGGAGGAGAGGGGAATTAGCCAACCCGCGCTTTGTTCCCGCAGAAAGCGCGGCCCTCTCCCCCCAGGAGCTGCCTACATGTGATATAATACAGCCCCTTTCAGCCGCTAAGCTGGCCAAGGACAAAAGTCACCAATAAATAGCGAGAGGGCGAGGCTGAAAGCAAAAGGCAGAGTTGCCAAGAGCCCCTTGCTTTCTCCTCGGGCTGCCCGGGCTGCTGGGCATCTGCCCTGGCTGCTGGCTCAGGGACCCATGGGCATGGCTGTGGAGATGCTGGGGGTGATCCTGTGGGACATGAGGGGTTTTGGAATGTTGGTGCCTTCAGCAGGGGTGATGGAGCCTGTGGGGTGGTGTTGGAGTGTTGTCCATGTGTTCTTTGCCTTGATTCCCAGAGCCAAGCCATGAAAGCAAGAGCCCTCATGCCTTGGGCATCCCCCAGTGTGCAGCAATTGCTGGAGGCTGCTGTCCCAGCCAGGTCTCTCACTGTTTGAGCTTATTAAGCTGATGTTGGGCCTTTACCATCACTTCCAGGCTCCTAAAAAACACCTCCAGCATCAAATAGAACAGCTCAAAAGTCCCTCATCCCGAGGGATGAGCAAGAAGCAGATCCTCCAAAGCAGCCCCACATCTTCTGCCTGGGGTGGCTTGGCTCCAGCCATCCCGAATCCTCAGGTTTTGGACACAAAGATATCCCAACCACTGTGCCCCAGTGCTGAGTGTGAGACCCACAAACTGGAAGGAGGTGACCCTGAACATCTCTGGTCTGAGCAGGCACCCCTGATTTAGGGTCTTCCTCCCTTCCCAATCCCCAGAAACGACCCAGCCCAACTAAGTATTAAACCATGGGCTGTGCAAACAAGCGGGATCCCCTGATCTCCTCCATTCCCTGGAGGGATCTTCCTTGCTCTTGCAGGAATATCGATCCAGATAAACCAGGGAGACACATTAGGTGCCACGGGGAGGGTCAGGAGATCAGCAGCTCAGCTGGGCCCCTGCTATGCAGGACCAGGATGGGCAAGGGGAGAACTGAGGGCCTTGGGAAGCCCCTTATGCCATGGAAGGGGCCAGGGCCAAAGTGCTTTAGCCAAGGGGAGGTAAAACAAATCAATGAGGGGCCGCCGTGACACGCTGACCCTGGCGCTGAGCGTGACAGTAAAGCTGGGCGGGGGGCTCAGAGGCAGATGGCTGCAGGGGGGAGGTGAGAGAGGGCCCTTACTGGTGGGACAAGGGAAGGGCAAGAGCTCCCAAACTGAGCAGAGACCAGCACAGCCCCCAGGGAAGGAAGAGGAGGTGGGAGAGGGGAGCTTGGATGCTGACAGGGATGGGTGATGCCTCTGCCATGGCCAGGGTGCCCTTTCATGGCTGAGGATCACTCCCAGTGGTCCCTTCCTGCTGCACCTGCCCTGTCCAGACCAGAGGGCTGGCTGTAGGGTGCTGGAGCTGAGAAAACTCCAGGCTTTCTCCAAACCTGTTTCCAGATGAGGGGAAGCATCCCTGCTGAATGGAGGTCTCAGTTTCCAACCCTCATCTCCTCACTCCCACCTCTCACCCCCCTTGCCAAAGCCACAACAGAGGGCAGGAAGGCACCAACGGCTGCGGATCCTGTTACCTGCAGCCAACAAAACCTACCTGTCCCTTCCCAGCCACTCCCCCTGCCCCCTCTCCAGAGCAGAAGGACCCCCTGGCCCTCCCCGAGCATCATTGCCTGCCATGATCGAGTGACCAGATGGACAGAGGGCTCACACCACAGCCTCCTCTGTGGGTCCCTTGTCCCTCCCTGAGCCGGCTGAGCTTTGACGCTGTGTCCCCCCGGGGCAGCCTTTGTCAGGGGCGTGCAGAAGGGCCCCTGTGTCCCTCTGATCCCTGCCGGCCCCACAGCAGCGAGTCCCTGGCTGGAGCATAAAGCTGGCTTTCAGGGACCTGGCGTTGGGAAACTCCCAGGGAAGAAGCAAGGGAGCTTCTTGTTAAACGGGGAGACAAAGCCACCTTGTTAAGGGGTTTACAAAGGCGACCATCTCCCCCTGGCCTGGGAAGCTCAGGAACGGTGACTCCCAACCTCACGGGGGGGATGGCTTTCCCTTGGAAAGATGGGAACGTTTAACAACTGTGCTGTGCTGCAGCCCTGTGACCTGTGTGCAGAGCCCAGGGCGCCTTCTGTGCTCCCACGAACCACTCAAAGCCACTTCTCCAAAGGAAAATGGCAACCAAGCACTCATCACGGGGAATCCTGTGATTTTCTGAAAGTGCACCGTTGCTGCCAGTGTCCCTGCTGAGGGGACATCATCCAGGGCTAGGGAATGCCATCTGCACAAAGTGACGTAATACAGGGTAGCACGAGAGGATCTGCTGTCCCTCCTCTGGGAGAGGTGGTCTGGGGTTCCCTCCTGCATACCCCACAGATGGGAGATGGAGCCCCAGGAAGGGATGTGATATGGACACAGTCCCACAGGGCATGACCACACAACACCTCCCTGCTTCCCTCCTGCAAAGCATCATGTTTTTTGCCTTGCATGGACACAGTGATGCATTTCTTTGCCCAACAAAATTAAGTTAAAGCAAAAAAACCAGCCACCCCACAGCTGCTCTGTCTATCCAGGAATTTTCTCTTAAAATCCATCTATCCTCACTGTCTTCTGCAGGAAGAATCCCTGCCTTGATAAGCTTAGCACAACCTTCAGCATGAGTTTTGTAGAATCTGATGGTCACTCAGCCTCTGATGGACCTCCCACCTTGGTCTCCCCATTTTTCAGCCCACACACCATGGCCATGTCTGAGTCCCAGGGATTGCTGCCCACACCTGTGCATTGTTCTGAGCTGTTCTTGGCAATTCATTCTGAAATCCACATGCATATTGAACCTTACACCTGGTAATTACCTCTGCCTCCAGAGAAACAGGAAAATGGATGATGCCATCAGAATGCAGCAGGATGTGGTAGCCAGGGATGGTTGGTCAGCCTGAAAAAACAGGATCCCCTGGGCCCAGAGCCCATCCTGGTGTGATACACAATGGGAAGGGGAAGGGAAGACCTGGCCCCCAAGCAATCCTGAGGAATGGACAAAACAGGACAAGTTCCAGGTGGGAAGTCCCACAAAGCAGCAAGTGAGATGCCAAAGAAAGAAGCCAAATTAACATCAAGAAGTTACCACCTTTGCTTTTCCCTGCCTCCCTCCCATGCATGCAGGTGGCACTTTAGGGGTCCACATCCCTCCTGGCATCATCCCCACATCCTTCTCCTCTTCTCCCTCTGGAGAACACATCACCTTCTCTTCTTTGACCCAGGAGATGGGAGCTGCTGTGGCCACCTGTGCCCTGTGGTGACACCAAGGGTGCCACCTCTTCACTGGGAAGCCCCAGACACAGCTCTGCACCCCACGGAGCCAGGCTGGAGGCAGCTCTCCCTCCCTGGGACAGCAGTAAATTGGAGTGCTACAGCTTTAAAGAAGTGTGTCTGCTCCTTGGCAGGGCTGGTGGCAGCGGGGAGAGCCAGAGGACACCTGCGGAGATCCTGTACAGCTGGGGAAGATTAGCCTTTTCCACTAGACAAGAGCCATTACCACGTTCCAATATACCATCACTTCCGCTAGGAGAGCCTGTAGATGAGATATCGATTGCAGTGACCCTGGACAAGCCCTTCACCAGAGCCTGGGAGGGCAGCAGAGCAGCCCCATGGCACAACCCGGGGTGCAAAGAGGGGGTGCAGTTTCCCAAAGGCATCCCTGGGGAGCCGAGGGTGGCAAGGGGCTGCCTCAGAGCTGGCTGAGCTGGAGTGATGGGTGATGCTGAGGGGAGATGCACAGAAGAGTTTCCAAGGCCAGCAGTGACCCAGGTCCCCTCCCAGGTTCTCTCTGGGCTCTTCCCAATGCAGCTCTGCCCTGGGAATGGGGAGCTCCCAGCCCATGTTCACTGCCCTCACGGCCAGCTTGTCAACTTGAACTGTCAAAATATTCCCCTCAAAATATCTCTGCAGAGGAGTTCCAGGTGGTCCAGGAGGTGCTCACAGAGTGCTCCTCACCCACTGCTTTTCCCTCCTGGCAGTCCCAGGCCCTGAAATACCTCCCTGAGACACAACAGGATGGAAGGACAGTGGGAAACCAGGAAACCATCAGATCTTGGGAAATGGAAGAGCTGATGGCAATTAACGTAGCAAGGTAATTAAATTAAATTAAATGTGGCGTCTGTCTCTCAGCATCCTGTCACTGCAGCCCCAACAGGAAGTGCAGGCACTTTGGTGAGTGTCCTCTATCCTTCTAGCTCATGATATCTGAGAGGTTTTTTCCTTCTCCAAGACTCACATTTGGCTTTTTGAATACACTGAGCTCTGCCTTAGCAGCACAATCCACTCACAGCCCAGTTGGAAGCAGCAGCTGGAAGCTGACACACAATGCTCCTCCAAGGCTGATGTCCATCACTGCCTCTGAGAGCATCCCTGTGCTCCCTGAGGAGATGGAGCTGCCACGGTAGAACATCCTCTGCCCTGAGCCAAAATCCTCACTGGACATTCCAGTGGGTGCAGAGAGATGGGGGCAGCCAGGAACCCCTCAGATCTGGGCTCTGAAGGCTGTAGTGAGAGTGCTGGAGGACATTCCAGGACTGGGATTAAATTGCTTTTTCCAGGAGATGATTTCAGCACCCAGTTGGCCCAGCTGGCCCAATGAGCCCTCAAGGAGCTTTTCCAGCATTCCTCAAGCTTTGGGGCACAAAGAAGCTTCTGCTGAGATACTTTGGTTTGTTGTTGTTTTGTTTGGGTTTTCCCCTCCAAATAAAAGGCATCAGCTCCTCATTGCACCAAGTTGTTTCAAACTCCACTTTTCCAAAGGAGAGCTCTATAATAGTCAAGGATGGGCATGGGAGGGAACTCTCACAGCTTCCAGGGCCAGCACAGCATCAGTCCTTGGTGTGTGGAAGGGCAGCAGCTCTGTTCCCTTCATTTTGTGGATGATTCCCCAGGAGAAAGCTCCTGATGAGCTTCCAAACCCTTCCCCTCACCAGAGAATGGGCTGCTGGGGGATGAAAAGGGCTAGCTGAACACCCAGGGTGGCTGGTCAGGACAACCTGCTGACCACCAGCCCCACTGGGGGCTCATACAGGACCCCATGTGCAGCTGCACTTGCAGCATGGACTTGCTGCTGAAAGCAGTGGGATTAAGGGATTGGGGTGGCTCCTGTCTCCTCACAGCCCACAGAGGTTGGACAGGCTCCACCAGCCCAGAAAACCATTTCTCTCCCCTCTCCTGACAGCCCTCTGCTGCTTTCTCCTCCCAAGATGGTCGCTGCCAGTAATAGCAGGGAAATTCACATCCAAGCTGGGAAAATAACATGTTATTTTCCCAGCTGTGATGTCAGAGCTTGTCACACTTGCTGGCTCGGCAGCAGGGTGGGCAGGGCACGCCTGGACGTCCCGAAATGGCCACTCGGCCTGACTGTCCCAGAGGGGCTACTAAAATGTGCCCCTTTTTGGTGGCAGCTCTGCTTTTGTTCCCCAAACGTTCTGGGAAGCAGCACATTCCTGCTGCTGGGATGGGACTGCCCAGCTCCCTGCTGTCACCCTGGATGGGAAGTGGCGTGGTTGGTGCACCCCAGCTCCAGGGAGCATCTCTGCTCCTGTCCTGGGGACACCCAGTGTGGGGACATCCCAAACCTTGTCCTTCCCCAGACTCAGCAGTGCTGAGCACCAGCACATCCAGAGTGTTTGCACGCTTGGGAAATCCCGTCCTTTCCTCTTTACTTCTGCTTCCACCACAGCTCCAGGTTCCCCTCGCTGAGCCGTCCCTGCCTCCCAGCCAGGTGTGCAGCCTGAGCATGGGGAACTCAGGGACCTGCACCCCTCCAGGCACGCTGGGAGAGGGATGCACTGCCCAGCCCTAGCGAGGATTCCTTTCCTCCTCACCTCCTGCATCACAGGATATTTCCTGCATTTCTGTCTTTCCCCACTCTGCTCTTTCAAACTCTCCAAAACGCAGCAGGAAGGATCAAACCCCGCTGACCCTTCACCACCCAGCTCACCGATCCCTCGCTCCCCACCTTCCCCACAAGGTACCACCAACCCCCCTCGTCCTTCGCAGCCACTTAATCCATTCCCAACTTCACAAAGCCGGGCTGGGGGAAGCGCTGGGACAGAGGAGCAAACAAACGAGGCAGGAATAAAGCCCGGCTCTCAATGCCGGACCCCGCGCGTGGCTGCGGGTTTATTTCTTTCCCCACTTCTCCTCCGATGGACAAACCTTTTTTTTTTTNCCCTTTTTTTTTTTTTTTTTTTCCCCTGATTGCATTTCACTTGCAGCCCCGTAACAAAGCCGTCACCTCCGCCGCCACTCCGCTCCAGGGAGACGAGTTACAATTACAAATTGCCACCACAATTAGCGCTACTTCTTAGAGAAATTAGAAAGGGGAGCGGGAGGCTCGCGTGCGATTGATTGCTATTCATCCTGCTTTACGGTGACCTTGCTCTGGAGACGATGATATTCCTTCAGCCTGGAAACCGGGATTAAAAAAAAAGAAAAAATTAATTGTAAATTAACAGTAAGAACACACATTTCCTTTCAATTAATTTAAGCAGAATGAGGGGGCGTGAAGAGCAGGCGTTTGTTAAGGCCTGTACAGTTTAATTATTTTTTTTTTTTCCCCACGAGATAATGTAATTAATCTTAGAGGAGTCGGGGGGACAGGGAGGACCGGGGGGAACAAAGCAGTTAACAGGCAACGGAAAAATTAAGAGCCCATTATGTAAATCAGCGTGTTTTACAGCCCTGGAGCTGGGAGGGGTCTGAGAAATAAGTAAAATAACGAGGTTGGCTGTGCTGGGGATGGCTGCAATTAAGCAGGGCTGGTACTGGGGGGGGCTGGTGGCACCCCACTGTTCAGGGGGAGCTTGGTTCACCTCCAGAGCCTGAGTGAGGAAAGAAGAGCCCCGGGGTTTTGGGGGCTTTCCCCCCATCGGGGAGGACCCCGCTCGACCCCACAGACCTGAGCGAGTTGATGTTGATGAAGCCGGTGGCGTCGGCGGGCTCGTAGTCCCCTTGCACGTTCATGCTGCGGAGAGAAGGGCACTGTCACTGCCGTGGGGTTCCCGAGGGGAATCGGGGCTGCCCTCCGGGAAGGGAGAAGATGTGGGGGACGCCAGACCTGGCTGATCTCAGTAGCTGCTGCCCCTTCCTCCACTGGGGGCTGTGGGCAGTTCAGGGCAGGGTCCCCGCCAGCCCCTAGGGAAGGGCACACGGCTCAGGAGCACCCATGCCCAGGCTCAACTGCCCTGCCATGGACACTGCCCCAAATTTCCCTCCTTGGTCCCTCACGGGCATCATCACCCTTCCTCCCCATGCTCTGGCTCCGCGCAGGGATGTCCACCCTGTTCCAGAGTGATCCTGCAGGTGATCCTGTGCCACGGCAGGCCTGAGAAAAGGATGGGATCCTGGGCAGGAGACACTGCCCAGGTGTGAGCAGGACTCTGGGCAGGGACATCCTCACCCCGGTGTGGGGGTTTAGGGACCTGGCAGCTGAATCCTTGGTGCAACACTGAGCACATCTCCTTTCCCAAGGCAGCAGCCACCCACTGAATCCCAACTCCAACAGTTTCCTACATCCCCAAAACACACGGCTCATTTCCCAGAAACCGCAAACCTTAAAGGAGGAAGTGAAGGGAAATAAAGAAGAAAGGAAAAAAAAAAAAAAAAAGAGTTTACAACGATTTTACCTCCCCTGACGGGCTACAGAAAAACCTCTGTGCTTTTATTTTTGCTCATTCGAGTGGTTCTGACCTGCTCTATAATTACGTTACTTTCTACCTACTGTGCAGAGGCATTTCCACACAGCTCTGCCTCTCACAGCTTTCTCTCGGGTTCCTGTGACGCCGTCACTCAAAGGCTTTCAAACCAGCGATGTAGAAATCAAAAAGAAAAGGAAAATGGTTGGAGACGCAGGGAGAATAAGTGCCCCTGCTTTTCTCTCCCTCTCTCTTTTTCCTCTGTCCCACCCCCCTCTATCCTCCTTTTTTTTCTTCCCTCTTTTTTTTTCTTTTTTTTTTTTTTATACTTTTTTCATTTACTCTCTCCAAACGAGCNTTAATCTCTCCAAGTGAGAGTGCGAAGCATAATGAAGGGTTGGGACGGATTATTAGGAGCTGTTGATTTTGAGGGGGAGGGAAGGGAGGAAAAAAAGCCAGAGAAGAGAAAGAGAGAAGATAATTTGACTCCAACTGATCTAAACTCATTCGGGTGTATTTATGGCTTATAAAGTGTTTAGAGAGATTGAAAGGAGTTGAGGGAGGGCTGAGGGGGGAGCGAGCAAGCGAGAAAACAACACGAAGAAAAAGGGAAAAGCCAGAGGGGAAAAAACCAATATTGACTTGAAAACATGGCTCATGCTTCTGCCAGACGCTGGGCTGGGCCCACGGTGTCACCTGTGCCAC
>VZTB01010631.1:918474-929028 GCA_013397245.1 Thryothorus ludovicianus
GGATGGGATGGGATGGGATGGGATGGGATGGGATGCTCACTGTCACCACTCCTGCTCACCCTGACCTCCCAAGCCCCACATACCTGACCAGCTCCTCGTTGTAGAGTGACCGTGGGGACTCCCTGCCCAGGATGTAGACCTGGCCCTTGAAGACAGACAGACGGACGGTGCCCACCACCGGCTCCTGCGAGCGCCCGATGCACTCCCGCAGGAACTCACACTCGGGGCTGTGCCAGAAGCCTGAGGACAGGAGATGTGATCAGCAAGGGGCTTGGGGAAGGTCAGAGGGGCCTGGGACCCCGGGTGGTACCACAGGGCATCCTAGGGTGGTCCCCAGGCCAAGCCTTACAAGGCAGACCCTGGGTAAATTCCAAGGGGAGGGATGCAATTGCAGGACTGGGAGAGGGAATGAGATGCTGGGACACACAGGTTGAGCCATGAGGGATGGAGACTTCACACGTTTCCCTTCTCCTCGGTGGCCCTCAGGATCTCACTGGGAGAAGAGGATGGAACAAACTAGAAATAGACCATGGGGTCATCCTGCTCTGCTGGACAGGGGTGATCATGCAAATAAAAAGATTTGTTAAATAGTTATGAAATTGCCACTCAAAACCCATCATCTTGGGAGGGCCAGGTGGAGACAGACAGATGGACAGAGAAATGGGGGGGATCAGGCCCTAGTCCCCCAAGAAGGGGATAAGGCATTCTCCCCTGGCATGGGCAGAGTAGGGGTCTGGCCCAAAGAGCCACCCCCAGCCTGTGGACTGTGCCTGGGGGGTGCAGCCCCACAGGAATACTTCACCCCCAGCAGCTCTGGGAAGGGAAACCCCCCCAGCAATGGGGGTCCCAGCGGGGCAGTCACCCCCGCAGTTCCCACCCCTCATGCCAGAGGGATGCAGAGCAGAGAGCTCCCCCAGACCACACAGCCTGGGCTGGCACTGGTGCTTTGGGGCACAGGTGTCTCAGCAGCCCCAGGTGGGGTCTCCACCTTCCCAGCCCCCTCAGGGTCAGTGAGGCTCAGCTTGTCCCTGCTGCCGTTTGTGGGGAAGTTTGATTTGTCCCCACTGCGGTGCCAGCACGAGGAGCTGGTGGGACACAGGGAACCCACAAGCACCCCAGAAAACTCCATCCAAAACTCCAGCCATGGCTCCAGTGAGAACAGCAGCCCNGGACACACAGGTTGAGCCATGAGGGATGGAGACTTCACATGTTTCTCTTCTCCTCAGTGGCCCTCAGGAGAAGAGGATGGAACAAACTAGAAATAGACCATGGGGTCATCCTGCTCTGCTGGACAGGGGTGATCATGCAAATAAAAAGATTTGTTAAATAGTTATGAAATTGCCACTCAAAACCCATCATCTTGGGAGGGCCAGGTGGAGACAGACAGATGGACAGAGAAATGGGGGGGATCAGGCCCTAGTCCCCCAAGAAGGGGATAAGCCATTCTCCCCTGGCATGGGCAGAGTAGGGGTCTGGCCCAAAGAGCCACCCCCAGCCTGTGGACTGTGCCTGGGGGGTGCAGCCCCACAGGAATACTTCACCCCCAGCAGCTCTGGGAAGGGAAACCCCCCCAGCAATGGGGGTCCCAGCGGGGCAGTCACCCCCGCAGTTCCCACCCCTCATGCCAGAGGGATGCAGAGCAGAGAGCTCCCCCAGACCACACAGCCTGGGCTGGCACTGGTGCTTTGGGGCACAGGTGTCTCAGCAGCCCCAGGTGGGGTCTCCACCTTCCCAGCCCCCTCAGGGTCAGTGAGGCTCAGCTTGTCCCTGCTGCCGTTTGTGGGGAAGTTTGATTTGTCCCCACTGCGGTGCCAGCACGAGGAGCTGGTGGGACACAGGGAACCCACCAGCACCCCAGAAAACTCCATCCAAAACTCCAGCCATGGCTCCAGTGAGAACAGCAGCCCTTGGCAGCCCCAATGCCCTGAGCTGAAGCCCAGGCTGGTGTTGGGGTGATGTGCAGCCATACCACGGCCCCCCAAAACACATCCTGGGGGAGCAGCTGTTGGCACTGCAGGTGCATGGAGGGGCTGTGGCCCTGCCTGCCACCCCATGCCCCTCCTGTCCCTAAGCAGGGTTATTAGCCAGGGAGTCCTCAGAGACCTGGAATAAAGCCTGGGAGATGCAGAAGGAGATAGAGGTGGGGAAAGAAAGAGCCCATTCACCGCCCTCCGGCCATCCCCCGGTTTTATCTCTCCCATCTCACACCGGTGCCCTCTCACCTTTCCCTTCCCAGCTGGGCTCTGGGGCCGAAGCCATTAAAGAAACAAACAATTTCTTTTGTTGTTTGGCCTCACCAGCCCCTGAGCAGGGCCTTGTCCCCAGGGCTGTGTGGCTCTGCTCCAAGGCACAGCACCACAGCCCTGCAGCCCCTTCACCACCAAATCCACCTCCCCGAGCTGATCCCCCTCAGCTGCTGCACCCCAGCACAGCCAAGGGGTCTGGGGACCCCTTCTCTGAAATCAGCGCTGCCATGCCAGTAGGAACCCCGGCTCCAGGCAAATACACTCCTTTTTTTGGTACCCACCCTCCAAGTGCAACTCTTCAAATAGCAGGATTGATGTAAAAACGCCTCTAAAAATAAACCCCAGACACATTAAAATAATAACCAGCTGCTTAAATCCTGATTCTGACAGCTCCAGGTGGGAGGAAGCATCCCCCCCTCCCGACCCCCCACTGCAGACACTGGAAGCGATCCCCCTTAATGACCTTCCCACCATCCTGCCCTAATCACGGCGCAGGCAGGGGGACAATGGCATTTCCGCACCTGGAAAGGACGGGAACCGGCTTCAAAGCCACCCCTCCACAATGGGATCAATAGGAACAGGGGGAAGATAAACACTAATTCTAAAAACCGCACTAGCCGCAATAATGAGGTGTTAAAGGAAGGTGAGCTTGAAAGCCTGGCCTCCGGCACGGGGACCCAGGGGTGCTTATTGCACCCTGTTGGGGTTGTTCCTGTTGGGATTCAGGATTGCCTGGCAGGGAAGTCTAGGACCAAGCTGGAAATCCCTGGGGATTCAACGTGTGAAGGCAGGGAAACAGCAGCCTCTGCCTGGCAGATGTGGGGAGGGAGAATTTAAGCCGTGATTCCCTGAGTGGCTTTTTAACCTGGTGGCTGCACAACAAGCAAGTGCTAGGAATAAACAAACAGGTTTATGCCTGAACTAAAAAAAAAAAAAAAANCAGAGGCAAGAGTGGCACTAGAGAATGAATGAGGGCAGGGGCTGTGATCCAAGAGGAAGGTGACAAAGGTTTCTTCAGCCCCTGTCAGGGGCCTAAAATATGATTTAAGCAGCAAAGGGGCTTAGACATTAAATGCCAGTTGCTGAGGAAGATGCAAGAGGGAATGTCCTTGGAGGGAAAGATGATAAGCCCTGGCACCAGGAACTGCAGGCAAGAAAAGCCTGACCCAGTCCCAGAGGATCTGGTGCTGCCCAAAGCCTGAGCTCCCAGAATCAGGTTATTTCCAGGGTATCTTCCCATGGAAGACCCCATAGGAATCATCCCAGCCCTTGTGGTTAGAAACACCTGAAAACTGACAGGAGGAGGAGCTGGGAGGCTGAGAAATCAGGGCCTGTAAATGTCAAATGTTTGGCCATGGGGCAGGAACCTCCCTGGTGTGGGGCCTCCAGGGATGACAGCTCCCAGCTGAGCTCCCAGGTGTGGGCAATGGGGTTTTGAGCCCACTTAGGGCCTTTTGGGCTAATCCTACTTCCTTCAGCTTAGCACCAGAGACTGGGTCGGGGTGGATCCACAGGGCAGCCCCCAGGGCAGTGCTGGTTCTCCTCCCAGGGTGCCAGCCCAGGGATCTGTTCCCCGTGGCACAGGGGAAACGCTGAGCTGTGACCCCTCAAACTCAACCCACGGTCTGGCACTGCAGCCACCCCACAGGAGGAAGGACACAGGGCTCCAGTGCTGCTCTGAGCCAGTATCCCCTCATTCCTCACGGCTCCCAGCCCTCTCTCCAGGCACTGCTGGCCTGTCCCAGACCGGGAACCCCAACCCGCAGTGCCCCTGTGTGGGCTGTGCACACATAGCACAGCCGGGACCCTCCATCCCGGGAGAGCGCCCTGTGCCACACTGCCAGGGCACAGCCACAGCTCTCCAGCCTCAAATGCCACGGCAGGGTTTGGAGTTAAAATTTGGGTGCCCCATATCCCAGTGTGCATGAGGCAAGGGCAGAGATGGAAGGGGTTGGAGGTGAGAGCTGGGGAAAGGTGACATGAGAGGGAGCAAGAGGATGGGGAATTACATCCGAACGTGCTGGTTGGGATGAAGTGGTGGGTCTGGGCTGGGAGAGATGCCATGAGCAAGCCCTCATGGAATATGGCATTGCCTCTCAAAGGCACAGGAAAGCAGGCACAGTGTGGGGCTTTGCCCAGCCCAAACCCACCTTTCTCCCCAGGAGCAGCCTCAAAATCCCAGGAGCACCTCAATTTTACAGCCACTGGGGACCTGCGACCTCCAGCAGCAACGAGGGAGGACGAGGATGAAGGCTGGGAGGATGCTGCTGTGGCAGGACAGGTCTGTACCTACCGTTGTACACCAGCTCTGAGAATTTCAGGGAGAGTCCCTGCTTGATTTTCCGCACTTCCCGGTCCATGGTGAAGGCCTCGATATCTAAATGCGCATGGTATAGGATCGTTCCTGCTGGGGTCTCATAGATACCTAGCCATTTTTCCAGGCAGGGGGAAAAGCAGAAAAAGAGAGAGAAACGAATGAGAACCAAAACTGTCAGCAAATGACAAAAAATAATGACTTGGCTGACAGAAGGAGCCGTGGTCGAGTGCATTCAGTCTCGGCTCGCTGTAAAATGCATCTGTCATTATATTCATGCTGGGGCCGAGACAGTCCACTCCGCACCTTGCGGAGAAAATTTCTAGATTCCCCTCTTTGAAGAGGCACTCTGACGAGGCTAAATGACAGGGTTTGGGAACCGATCCCCCCCCACCCATCCGTGCCCAACGGTCTGCGGCTGAAAACCTGTAATTAGCAGAGCGAGCGGGGCACAGGCATGGGGAGCGCGGCGCCGGCAATACCCTCCTCTCCCCTCGGCGGGCGAAACGCGGCCCCGCGCAGCCGCTGGGAAGCGATGAGGCTACCTGGGGGCTGGGAGGGCAACCTCCTTCGGGGTTGGCAGGGCCCCCCCCCCAGTGCCTTCCTACTGCCCCCCACCATTGCGCAAGGCTTGGGGATGGAGGATGCTTAATTGTTTCGGCAAGCTGCTCCTTTGTTCCTGCCGTTCGGGGCTTGTTTTGTGCGTGATGTGGTTGTTTGGTGTTGTAAATACGAGTAGTTCTGTCCGTGTTGGGTGCAGGTGGAAATATTGTGGGGAAATGCTGAGCTGCTCTGGCGGTGAATATGTGATGGGAAAGGCTGTAACCTGTAAGCCAGGGCTGCTCCTCCACATGTCCCCGTCCCCTGCCTGCCTAGGGGATGGTCCCTTCCCAATGCTGGGCATCTGTGTTGGGAATGGCAAAGGGCATAAAGGAACCCTGTAGGAAACTGTCCCCACTGAAGGGGATGTGTCCCCAACCAGCCCCAGCCCCAAGAGAGGCTGAGGGGAGCCCACAGAGCTCAGAACTTCACCAGGCTCTGCTCTCAGCGCCCTGGAGAGTGGCAGCATGCCCTGTGCCAGTGTGGCCACAGTCCCACAGATACATCAGGAGCCACAAGCTCCACCAGACCTCATCCCAAGCAGTGCCCATGATTTCAGCATCCTACAGGCACAGACTGACCCAAAGGAGAGCCAGCCCCTCATCTCCAGGTGAGGGTGCAGCCCCATCCCTGGGGCAGCTCAGGTGTTCACCAAACATCCATTCCCTCAGCACTGTGGGAGCAGACAGCCACGTTAGCACCAAAACCCAGCTGTCCCCATGGGCACAGCCATGGCACAGGGACACAGGGGCACAGGGAGCTGCTCTTGGTCCCTCCAGCCCCTGACTGTGGAGCTCAGCCCATCACTAACACAATTAATATTCCCTCTCCTTCCCCTTAGGAGATGTTAAAGCCAGTTTGGGCTGAAGATTTGGGTACATGCCTTGACCCCCATCTCCTGCCCTTCTGCAGGTGCTGGGAGACAGGACCAGAGCGTGTGAGCTGGGGCAGAGGGGAGGGCAGCTGACAGCCGCTCTGCAGCCTCACCACTGCTGAGGAGACAAGAGACACCTTCAAAGTGACACTAGCAGCATCTCCAAGTGTCTATTTTCATCTCCCCATGTTTACAGGAAAAAGACAGAGGTGTCAGCACTGCAGCCCAACGATGCTTCAATCACCCCATAATTACTGCTAAGGAAGGGGGGACCAGAGCAGGGGGGACATGGAGGGAGGCAGCAAAGGAGACAGCTGCCGCTACTTAAAATTTTCTAATTTGTAACCTTGGCTGTCACTTCATCTCCATCCGAGCAATTTTGCTGTGCTGAGTGCAGGCTGTCACTCCCCACGTCATCCGTGGGACAGGAAGGGATGTGGTGCCTTCCCCAGGGGAAGGGCAGGGCGATGCTGTGCCCATGGGAAAATGTTGCCCAAATTTCTACCCCTGGTCCAGGGCTGAGGCTGAGCCTGGAGGCTGAGCTTGGCCTGGTACGTGTTGGTGGCAGGGAAGGGTTTTCCCACTTTCTTCCTCCACCAGCTCAGCACATCCAGAGGAGAAAAGGGAAAAAGGAGAGAGCCAAGGGGAGGAAAAGCCCCAGCCCATGGCAGCACTCGGCTTTTGGCAGCAGCCGTCCCCCTCCTTCCCTCTTCCTCCCCACTGATTTCATTTACTTCACTTAATTAGCCCCCCTTCGGCGTTAAAAAGATAATTTGATAATGAGGATGTGACAGGGAGGGAGAGGCAGGGCCGTGCTCCCGCTGCAGCCCCGAGCCCCGGCCGAGCCGCGCCCCCCGACCGGCTGGAGCGGCGCTCCCTGGCACCCTGTAATTAGCCACCCTCCTCCCACTAAAACAAATATGGCAAAACCGAGTTAATAGGGCTTGAAAGGCTGGTGCGAGTGCGTTCCACGCGCCCCTCGCCCATTAGGCCTTAACGAAGTCCAATTAGGAGCTTAGTAAAAATCAATGCAAATTAATTTTTCCTCTTCTCTGACTTCCTGGGACTGGGGGATGAGGGAGAGGAGGCACCTCCTCTGTCACCTCCGCCACAGGGAAAGCTCTGGCCATGCTGCTGCCTGTGCCTCAGTTTCCCCTGCAGAACCCCAAACCTGCGTGGCAGCCGTGCACTGCTGGGGTTTAAAGGATTGTCTCGTCCAAGCCCAGCTCCCATCTCCTGCACCGTTGATCCTAAATCCATTTGGGATCCAAAATGCTCTGGGCAGGGGCTACCCTGAACTGCTCTGCACCCCAAAACCCAGGAAGTGAGCAGGCACCCACAGCAGCCTCCCGTTCCAGCCTGCTCCCATCCCAGCTCTCCCTCTCTCCCCAGAAATCGCAGAGCAGATTTCTGGAAAGGTTTCTCTTAACCCCAAGAAGCCAACCAGGGGCAGGATCCTGCTCAAGGAAAAGGGGGAGACTACCCCAAGGCCTCACACCCACGGGGAGCCACCCCAAGGTGTCACCCCCGCAGTGCTGTCCCCAGAGCACAAACAGCAGCGATCGCTCGGCGGTGTCACACAGGAGACAGACGTGACAGCTAAATGGGGTTTAGGGAAATTATTAAATGCTGGAAGGGTCACTAGAGCGTGTCAGCGGCTCTTAAAAAAATAAAATAGATTTTGACAAATTACTCAGCATCCTGCATGCAAATATGCACAGGCTGGAGTGTACGGGTTGGGGTTGGGGTTTTTTTTCCCTTCCTTCTTTTGGTTTTAATTCGATTATCCAAACTCAGATCAAATGATTTGGAGTTTTGTTTCTTGCCCTCTGGTGGGGAGAAACACCACAGGCTTAGTCTTACCAATATATTTGCTGTTGTCCTGCACAGAGGGCAAGTTTAAAGAAAGGAAGCATCTAATTAAGTATTAACGAGATTTAAAACAGAAGAGTTGGGAAATGATACTGAGTCACCTCCTTACTTAGTTTTGCACAGGGCAGCTGGCTGCCTCCAGAGGTTCCCAAAGGAAGATCGATATTAGGAGATGTGGACTCAAAAATGTGTAGATAAAGGAAATATTTGCTTTAAAAAACCCAAGAAACAAAACAAAATAAAACAGTAACTCGCATCAGCTTCCTGTGGTTCGTACAGGTATTGGAGAGTCTGGCACCAGCCAGGACCTTCCATGAGCATATCCCCACACAAGTCTGGTGTATTTCCTGTGGGACAGGTCTCACCTGGAGGCACTGGGACCCCCGGGCTGGTGCCAGCAGTGGCAGCTGCTGCCATTAGAGAAAAAAAAGGAGTCCCTGTCACCAGGGAAATCTCTGCCGAAAGCTGATGGGGAGGGAAAGGTTGAGGGTGGCTGGTGTGACCTGAACCAAAGGATTACTGGGCACCCACCATATCCCACTGTGGTTTTCCAATTTTTTTGTCTTTCCAGGGCAGGGCAGGCTCACCTCTGGACTTCATCCCAACGAAGCGGTTCTCCACGATGTCGATGCGCCCCACGCCGTGCTTGCCCCTGGGAGGAGAAGGGAGGTTGCAGCAGTCCCAGTCCCACAGTGGGACACAGGTGGCTGTGAAATGTGGGTCAGAGGGGTGGGAAATGGGGTAAAACCCTAATTGACAGCAGGCCATTCCCTGAGCAGCATTGCTGAGCACCTGTAGGGACCCCAGATAGGGCAGGTGACAAGGAAATGGATTTTTCTCTCCACCAGTCTCTCTGGAGCCACCAGTGCTGCAGGCAGGTGTGGGACTTAGACCACTGGAAAATAAACTGGGCAAGGAGATGGAACATGCCACAGCTGTATCCCCAAAGTCATTTTAAAACCACTTATGAACTATTTTAAAAGTGAACTAAGGGGAAAAGTTCATCCCCATTCACCACCAGGAGGATAAAGGCAGAGGCACAGCAGAGGATGGCCAGGGACTGGGTGGCATTTAGGAATGGGTGCCCTCATGGGTGCTGCTGTATTTTTGGGGAAACTCCTGAGGATGGTTCTGTGCCAGCAGCAGCAGAAACCGGGCATGAGGTGGCACATGGAAAGAAAACCCCAAAGGAGCTGCTGCTGTGGAGACAGGAGCAGAAAAGGCCAGTGAACCTGGCCAGCAGGTCCCCATGCCCCAAAAAAATCAATTCTCCACACAAAAAGGACACTGAGTCCACTCGGGGAGACCCAAGAGGCAAGATGTGAGATCAGGGGTCCAGGACTGAGCTGGGACAAGAAGCAAAGCGTGCCCAGCAGTGAACAGGGCAGCTGGGGCACAGAGGAAGCCCTGAGAACATTCAGAGGACTTTTTAATCCTCCTCATGCACAGCGAGCAAAACCCTGGGGTATTTCTACCCTCATGCTCCTCGCCTTGGTGCCCAGCTCTGGCATTCATGGCACAACTGGGACCCAGCTGAGACCATCCCATGGCCCATCAGGACGTGTCTGCTGCGAGCACCCTGCTCCCACCCCACCCCGGGTACCCCGGGGACGCTGCCCTTGTCCCCTCTGCCAGCTGGACAGGGTGGCACTCACGCGATGTCGTTCAGGTACACAAAGAGCTCCAGGGCCGAGGAACGAGTGGCTCCGTCCCCAATGTTGGTGACCTTCACTGGGACACCTGCGGAGGCGGGGAGAGAGGATGGGCAGGATCAGCCAGTGTCAGGATCCCCCCCGGAACATCACCCCGTGGGCGTTAAATAGATGTGACAGATATGAACTCTAAATAACTTCTTAAAAAGGCATATCCAAGCTGGTGCGAGGGGGAGGCGAGGGGAGGGGGAACCCACCTCGGGAGAGGAGCGAAATAAATAAATAAAAAAAGGCCATAAAAACGTCACCCCCCCTTTTCCTCTCTCTCCTCCCTCTCTTTTTTTTAGGGCCTGTGAAATTGCAACCAGGCCCTTAACTAATTGAATTTCACGCTCCGCAATTGTCTTACAGCGCAGCACCTTCTGTCCCACCAGCCCTTGCCGGGGAGGGGGGGACAGAGTGACAAATGTGTGTGTCCCCCCCCTCCCCTCCCCAGCACGGGGGGTGTCTGGGGGGGACCCCCACACCGGGGCACGGCTGCTCGCACACGCACGCACACGCACCCCGCGGCGGGGTGCTCCCCGCCATGAATTAATTATTGCACCTTTTCTTTTCTTCCACCCTTAATTTTTTTNNTTTTTCTCCCCCCCTTTATTTTTTTTTTTTTTTTTTTTTTAAGGGCACCGGGCAGGAGCAAAGCAGAGCGGAGTGGTGGTGATGGTGGTTGGGGGGGGGATGCTGAATAGAAAGAGGCATTTTTCTTTAGCGGTGTGAAATGAGCAATAAATGTATTAGGAAGCTGACAAGGGGGCTGCGGGGCCCACAAAGAAAAGCGGTGCGGAGTTGGAGGCTAATCCCCCCTCCATCTGCCCTCCTCATTACCATTTAACGCACTATCAGTTGCCAATCAGCCTCAATGCCTCCCTTTCTAGTATTTATTATATAGGCGCCCGCAAGAGCCCTGTCTAGTGACGGGGGCTGTCAGCTCCCCCCCAT
>VZTB01010631.1:931068-1004086 GCA_013397245.1 Thryothorus ludovicianus
GCTGACTGTCACCCCAGCTGTTCCACTGGCCAGCATCACCTGCGTGCCCTCAGAGCCACCTGTGTGCCACCTGCAGGGGAGGGGATCCTGTGCCTGCTGCACCCTGATGGCAGGGGAGGGGGCTCAGATTCTTTCCACTCTCTGGAGGGGTCCCAGAAAGCCCCTGAGACTTAACCAGACCCTCTGCACACCTCAAAGAGCCCTGGTGTGCTGCAAGCACCACCCTCAGCCCCAATGTCACCAGCCAGGGCTCGCCCATCTGCCCCCACCCTGGGGATGCTCCCAGAGAACCCCAGACCCAGCTGGGAAGTGGGGCTTGTCCTGAGGGCCCAGGGACAATGGTCTGGCAGCAAGGAGGCTCTTACCCCTCTCAAACTTGATCTCCAGCACGTCTGGGGGGTCGGGAGACTTGGTGGGATCACAGGGCTTGGTGTAGAGCCCGGGAGGAGCCTGGTTCTGCAGGGAGAGGGAGAGAAGAGGAACAGTCAGTGGCATTGCCATGGCCAACACGGTTGGCAGCCCCAACCCCGGAGTGCATTCCCCATCCCAAAATACATCCCCCTCCTCCCGGGGGTGCATCCCCCATCCCAAATCACATCCCACTCCTGGGAGTGCATCCCCCATCCCAAAGCACATCCCCCATCCCAAAGCACATTCCCCTCCCGGGGTTGCATCCCCCATCCCAAAGCACATCCTCCATCCCAAAGCGCAGGACCAGCGCGGCACCGGCGCTTACCGGGGGCCCCGGGAACAAAGGGGTTGGCAGAATCAGCCAATTTTTCCCCTCAACTTGATCTCATCTTTTCCTCCAACGCCCCCACAGCTGGAGGCGGGATGGCTGCGGAGAAGCAAGTCAGGCAGGGAAAAGCAGGACGCTGGCAGCGAGCGGCGGGGCGGGAGCCCGCACATCCCCGCACCGCGGCCGGGCTCATTCGGCGCTGACCGAAAAAACTAATGAGGAGACCTGACCCCAGCAGGTGCTCCAGGCACACCGGCTCTTTCATGGTGTCCCCGGGGTTAATACACACGGGGGAAAATAGAGCAGCAAAGCAAAAACCCATTTCAGAGCACATCAACCTTTATGTATATGTTCTTTTTTTTTTTTTTTTTTTTTCCGAGATTTATAGGGAAGAGGCATCTTATCTCCATCAGAGCCAGGCCAGCAGAGGCTCGGGTGCCGATGGTGAATTGCTGCAATTGAAGTGCGTGCCAGAAGAAGCAGGGGGGGTGGGAAATGTAATATAAAAAAGCTTTCCGTCCCGGAGAGCAAATGCTTTGCAATTTCACACGGCCCCTCAGCACTCACCCATGATGTGACTGCACAGGCTGACCCCAAAATACTTTCAGATCTGTGTTTGTAAACTCCTGCCTCCAGAGGGACTCCCCACCCAGGCACAGCTCCAGGAGGTGGAGGGGGAATGGAGGCACAGAGCACCCAAGGCACGAGCAGCACCATGGAGAGCCAAGCAGCCTTTTTAAGGTGGCAAACCGATATTTCCCCACTAAACCCAGCCGGACAGAGCTGGAGCTCCGGCTATCTCCAGGCAGGGGGGCCCTGCCTGCACACCCACACACCCAATGCCTGGCCCACGCTCTCCCTGTTCCTCTTTTTCTTTTTAAAATGAGCTCTTTCCACTTCATCAAATCATAGAATAATTTGGGATGGAAGGGACATTTAAACATCCCTTTTCCTCCCTTCTCTTGCTTTCCAGCAAGGAAAAAAATTATAAGGTATAAAGCAAGTTAGGAAAAAAACCCCCATAATAATCCAACCAAAAGTAATCGCTCTAAAAAGAAAAGTAAGCTTTTTAAAGAGCAAATTAATTTCTCTACAAAAGAAGCTTTCATCTAAATTTTTTCCAGACAAACAGTAAATATTTTAGTGAAAACTTCAATTTATTTTTTTCCAAATGTATTTATATTTGCTGGATCACTGCCAGCACCCGAGGGAAGCCCACGCAGCTGCAAGCACCCCATCCCACCCTCCACACTGGGGGGGACCCCTGTCTCATCCCAAACCTCGGGGTGCACATCCCAACACCAGCCACAGCCGAATCCTGGCAATACAGACATAGCTACCCAAGAATTCACTGCAGCAAACCCCTCCTCAGTTCTCATTTTATGTCATTTTGGCCCCTTTTCCTCATTTTAAGGGAGAGGCGCTGGCAGGCAGGCACATCCCCCCGTGCCCCCACGCACAGATTACACGGGCTGTGGATTTCAATTTTACATCGTCTGGCCTTTCCTAGCCCTGATCACACTTATTAACTAGATGAACCTGTGAGAGATGATGAAAAACTTTGAGTTCAAAAGGAAAAGGTGGAGGGAGGTGGGAGAAAAAATACCGGAAAGTATTAAAAACTCTTTACTAAACATTGGAAGTCAAAGTCAGGTAGTTTCCAATTTTCCGAGCCAACTATGAAAACCCCTATTAAATAAAATAACTAAATAGAAATAAAAGTGACATTTGGCTTGCATTCCATCATTACGGTGTGAGTCTGTCCTCTTTTTATTCTCTCTCCTAAAAGCACAGTTCAAATGACAAATAGTTTGTTGCAGTGTATCAATGCCTTCTATTTATCCCTCCCCGCAGGGGGGCTAGTCCTGCAATGTCATCTTTAAAGGGGAGAGAAGAAAAAAAAAAAAGAGGGGAAAAATAGGGGAAAAAAAAGGAAGAGTGTGTGGAAAGTGAGAGAGGGAGGGGGGAAGAAAGAAGCAAGAAAAACGGGGCAAGAAGAGAAGAAATTGGAAGCAAATGGTCCATGAAGTAAACCATGATGCAGAGCTATCGATGCCGCAAATGGTTTATTCATCCGGCTGATATTGTTGTGCCCGGGACTGAATGAACTCTTTCAGAGTGCCATATGAAGTTAAAGCAAGTAAATTTCTATCTTTCTCCACATTAGCTGCCTCATTGCCCTTCAATCGGGCCTCACAGAGGCAGAAAATAGCTCAACCATCTGCTTTCAAATCCCTGCGTTTGGCAGGTCCCGGGGGTTTGGGGAGGGGACCCCGCCGTGCCTGGCACCCCGGATCTTGCCACGGCCACCTTGTGCCCAGCACCGCTTCCCGGGCCGGGAATGGGACAGCAGTGACAGTGGCAGCAGCGACACCGCGCTCCAGGACGCCACCTCCCAGCACTGTCACAGGGTGAGGTGCCCGAGCAGAGGATGCTCGGGGATGGGGTCAGGGCACCGGTCAGCCCCATTTTCCGGTGGGTTTGGGAAGGGAACGGGCTTGGCAGAGCCTGGGGAGCGGGGGAGGAGAGGAGAGGCGCTGGGTCGGGATGGGCGCGGGTCAATCCCGTGCTGCCTTCAGCCAAAGAGGTGAACACCCATCCCGGTGCCAACCACTCTCCGTGAGAAGGAGACGCCACGGGAACCCGGCTCTGCAAAGCCTGCCCCACAGACACCAAAGGAGGAGCGGGACCCCCACAGACACCAAAGGAGGAGCGGGACCCCCTCTCCACCTTCCTCTTCCTCTCGCCGCCGCCGCAGGCACGCGTCAGCCCCGCTGCGGGAGCCGGCTGCGGGCGCGGAGCTCCGGCGGCTCCGCTCCCTCTCCGCCTCTCCCGGGCTGTCTAATTAGGGCTGATGGATGGCTGGAACAGCAGCCGGGCGCGGTGACCCGCTGGAGCACGAACAGCGCAGGCAGGGCCAGCAGCACCACGGGCACGGCCTGGAGCGGCCGCAGGTGTGGCGCTGGTCCCTAGCGGTAGCCAGAGTTGGTGTCCCCATGGGTGCCCACAGGGCCTCCAACAGCACCCATCCAGCAGGAGGTTTTCCCCCATGGATAGCGGGCTGGGAAAGCAAGGAGGGCTGGGCGAGCTGCAGGGGACACCCCGACCCTCTGCCACTCGCCACCAGCTCTGACTTTCCCACCAGCACCGCGTCTGCCTAACTGCTCCTTTATCGCTGCCCCGCGACATTGTCCCCTCCGGTGTCACCCTGAAACGCTCCCTTCCCCTTTCAAGCTGGCGGCAATTAACGTGCCGGGGGAGGCGGAGGGGCCGGGGCGGCGGCGGAGCCTCCCCGCACACACGGACGGCCCCGCCGTGAAATTTCCAATTAGGCTGAGAATACACGAGACGCGCCCGGCCCCGTGGCTGCCGTGCTGGCAGGGTGGCCGTGATCGATTACCTTGGGGTTCTCCAGGATCCCGGCTTCGTAGCTGCAGCAGGCAGGGAAGGAGAGAGAAGTCACTGCAGCATCTGCAACTTGCAACCCCAAAACCCGCTGGGATGAGACCCGACCCCCCTGCTCCCACCCACCCCATGAGGATGGACATAAGTGCACCCTATGGATTTCCAGAGAATTTTAGGAGAAAGCCTAAATGGAGAGCCAGGCTTAGGATAGTCCAGGAGGTGAATGCTGCCACTTGGAATATGGAGTGCTAGATAGAAAGGGAGGATGGAGGATTTGGTGTCACCCATGGTCAGCATGTGGTGGGGCAGCCTGGGACCATGGATGTGCAAAGAGCTGTTCTGGACAAGAAGGTTGGAGGGGACTGGGGCTCCAGATCCCAGTTTCTCACCTCACAGGAGCTCCCCACCAGCCCAGCTCCTCACCTGATGTGCATTAGGTTCTCATCCATGCTCCAGGGCGTCTGAGGAGTCACAGGCACCGGGATCCCATGTTTCTGCCAGGAAAGGGAGAGTGGGGGGGTAAGACAGCCTGCAGGGAAGGCCAGCCTCCATTGATGCTGGTTCCCAGCAGGATCAGCCCCAAAAACACAAAGGCACAACCCGTGGCCACCAGCAGGGCAGCACAGAGCCAGGTGGACTCCCACGCCCTGAGCAACATCAGCTCCCACCACAAGGGCCACCTCCACAGGGACATCAGGGGCACTGTGTGGATGGGGGCAGAATGGCTGTCCCAGCCTTGCCACAGGCCAAGGGCACCCAGAGCACCCCGTGAACCCCAGAGATGGGGACACCAGCACAGATGTTGTCTGATTTTCCTAGATCCAGGGCCAGGATGGTGCAGTGCTCTCGGGTATGTGGTGGGATTGTTGGGGTGTTCTTTGCAGGGCCAGGAGCTGAACTCGACAGCCCTGTGGGTCCCTTCCAACTCAAGATGTTCCATGATTCTGTGATTCCCTCAGCCAGGCTTCTCAACAAGGGGAGGTGACACAGGGATCCGAGTCCCCAAACCCACAGGATGCTTTAGAGCCTAAAGAGGACTAATGCTCTGTCATGAGGGGACAGCAGCACATCTTCACAGCCCAGTGCAAACACATGGTGAAGCAGATACACCCCAAGCAGGTGGCAGTGTCCCTCTGAGCCTGGGCACCTTGAGCACGCTGTGCCCAGGGATGTGTGGCCCCACAGCTGCTGCCTCCCCAGAACTACGAGCCCGGCTCCCTAGCAAGGTCACCAGCGTGCTCATTTATCCACTGACATTTCAATGGGGGAAATTGCCTGTGAAGGTGAGGTGAATATGCAGGGGAATTAGCAGGAGAGGTGATGGCAGCAGGCTGACAACTGCAGCCACTGGGGATGTCACCCACCCTGCCAGGACACTGCGCCACCGGCTGTGGGATGGCCATGGCAGGACAGGGGTGGGGACAGCAGCTCCCACTGAGCCTTGATGTGTCTGTACAGCTCATGCACTGCTGGGCAGCTCTGGCATTTCAGTGTCACCACAGCAGGGACATCAGTGGATGCAGGGGCTGAGTGGATGTTTCTTGTTTGCCAGGAGCAGGGGAAGGAAATGGTTGTGGTTGTTGCCTCACAGCCCTCGAATCATCACCTGAGATGGGAGCAAGGTTCTGAGATCTCCTAATGCTGCAGAGGGACTGACGAAGCTCTGCTCTGAGGGGGACATGGCCTCGGGCTCATGGGTTCTGATTTGCTGGTTCCCCACCGTAATTCCAGCACAGGGCCTGCTGGGACCCTCCATTATCCAGTCGAGACCTCTGGCACAACTTAAGGCCATTTCCTCTTGTCCTATCTTGTATTAATGGGACGAGACCCCCCATTGGCACACCCATCTCACCTGGCGTGTACAAATCCATCTTTCAGACCTGAATACCCACTGATCTTGAGCTGACTTGAGCCCTCAGCCAGCTCCTTCCTGCCTCTACCTCCTCCTGGCAGCTGGGGAAGCCAGTGCTCTCCATCCCATCCTCTCCTCATTTCAAAGAGGATCCTCCAAGTCCAGACCCCATACCTATGGAGCCTCAGCAGCCTTTGCTGGAGCCAAAGGTGCCAGGACCAAAGAGGGATTTAGTTCTCAGCTCCTGGATCTGCCTGGAGCAGCATCCACGAGAGCTTGGCTGTTCTCATTAGGGTCTGTGAGAATGAAGCAGCCACTGGCACAGATTTGCTGCCAGAGCAAGGCTGGCTTCAGCCCCTGGGCAGCAAATCCATGGAAAGAGCTGTGCCACTGTTAAAGGGGTCCTCACTTTCCCTGGCACCCATGGAGCCCCAAACGTCACCATTTTCTAAATCCCCCAGCACCGAGGCGAGCACATGTATGTGCTCAAAGGACCTGGCCACACACCTCCCTCTCCTAAGGATGAAAAAGAAGTGAAAACACCTTTTTTTTCGTAACAGATAACCAGAGACTCAGAAGTACTTAAACCCTCACCCCANACCTGGCCACACACCTCCCTCTCCTAAGGATGAAAAAGAAGTGAAAACACCTTTTTTTCGTAACAGATAACCAGAGACTCAGAAGTACTTAAACCCTCACCCCACAACCTTTTGCTCTTGGAATGGGGCCTCAATCCATTTCATTTCCCTTTCCCCTCCTTGCAAACAAACAAAACAATCCCCACAACCAAACAAAACCCCCAAACCCAAAACACATGTTCCATTTTCCCCTATAATAAAACCGCAGCGCTCTTAATAACTCCCCTATTTGACAATTTGTTTGGCAACATATGGAAAGCTCTCGTAAACTCTCCCCTTCATAATACAGCAGCAGATGGCAAACACAATCCTCAACACGCCGCTCTCTCCTGGCGGCCCTAATGGGCTCCGAGGGCTCCTCACCCCACGCCACATCCCTCCAGCTCCACACTTCACCTTCCCAGAGATTACCCAGGCAGCTTCGACGGCAGCTATTTAAAAACTGAAGCAATTTTCTGGTTTATGCACAGAGCTGACTTTTCCCTTTTGATTGATTGAGCCGAGTTGTCAAGCATTTCCGTGAAGTCGCTAAAAAAGAAAGGTACCCTGGTGGGCACATAAAAACCTGATGCAAAACTTCTAATATGTTTTATTGTAACTTGTACTTCAAAAAGGAAGGGACAACAAAGGTGAATGTATTCGCTTTGTCTGTTACACGAGTCAGGGAGCTGGGACCCGTTTTCCTCAGAAAGCAGCTTACAATTAATAGCCAGGTAATTAGGGGCTTTTAGAAAAGAAGGAGAAAAAAAAAAAAACAGAGAAAAGAAGGGGCGGAAAACCCTGGCCAGGAGGCTCCTAAGTGGTGCTGCAGGGATGTCGTGCAGCGTGTGCTGCTGTCACCCACCAAGTCATGGTAAACATCCTGTGGTGACCCTGAGCATCCCATGGTCACTTCAAGAATCCCCTGAGCTTCCATAGCTACCCTGAGCATCTTGTGGCTACCCCACACCAGGCTCCTACCTTGGCATAATCCATCAGCTCACGGCGTCCAGGGAAGCGCTGGTAAAACTCGGGCAGCCTCCATGGTGCAACGACCTGGCAGGAGGGCAGGAGCATGAGGTGAGCAGCCCCCTCTGCCCCTGGGAGCCAGGGGAGCCGAGACCCACAGGGTGTTGGCTCCCCCAGCTGAAATTTAATCTCCCAGCACAAGGTGGAAGTAAACCAAACCCTGACCCTAACCAGGCACTGGATGCAAAAGGGAAACAGGCAGCATTGATTATGCAGCAGCTGCCTTGGTACTGTCTCCTCTGTGGCCTTGTGGTGTTTGGGGTAAAAATAGGTCAATTAAGGATCATTACAGCCCCCTGAAATGCCAAAACGTCGCTGCGTGCAGCTGGTGGCTTGTTAAAGTGAGGCAGGGCCGTTTGCATTGGTGTTAAAACAGAATTCCCTGCAGCTGCAGAGAGGCAGGAGCTCAGCAGTGGGGAGGCAGGGGATGGTTTTGGGTGCCTTACCTTGATCTTGGGACACAGGGCGTAGCAGCTGAGCTCAAACCGAACCTGGTCATTGCCCTGAAACGTGAGTGGGAGGTGCTGAGGGGTCACCCCAGCCCAGGGTGTGACAACACAGCAGCTCCCCTGGTGGTATGGCAAACCTTGGGCACAGAGGGGAAGGATCCTCTGTCCCATGGGATCATTCCTGATCCCTCTCCACAGCTGGTTTGGACCCCAAGTCACCTTTCTGGTGGCTCCAGAGAGCTTTGCTTTCAAACCAGATTTGGGTATTTTTTTCCCCCCAAATACATCAAAGGACAAAGAAGGAAGAGGACAAGGTGAGGGTAAGACCACAGCGAGCAGAGGGATGCAGCAGCTCATAATTAAATTGCTCAGAACCTCCCTTACCTTAATTGGCCCTGGCTGATTAGGTCCCACTAATGAGTCCAGGTATCTGGGAAAGGGCAAGGAGCAGTAGGAAGGCTGGGAATTACAAACACTTCCAAGGGAATAGCACTCACTGAAACCGATTTTCCACCCTCACCACGGGGCATAAGGACCCGCACTTCCCTCCCATGGGCCTGGAGGATACATTTACACCCGGGCCGGGAATCCCCGAAGGACTATTACACACAGGCAAGTACATGCAGCAGAGCACTCATTTCCTTCACGGGCCCAAGCCACCTCCATCTGCTCCGGACACCCCAGATGGTCCCATTTAGGACTCCACAGCCGTGTCGAGTTACCCACACTCGGTGCCTGCCTGTGCCCGCGGCTTAATGGCCTGGGGAGTGCAGCCACCGAGGGTGTCCCTGCCAGCAGGGATGGCTGGTGGCACCTGGGAGCAGAGGGGACACCGTCACACTGGGGGTGTGTGACTCCAGGGCATCTTTGAGCGGGAGCTTTCAAGAAAAGCCCGCTGGGGATGGATAAGATGGACAGAAAGGGGTGCAGGGACCCGATTGCAACAGGAGAGAGAATTATTCTGGTCATGTAGCCCCCCAGCTGCCCCTCTGCCCCAAGTCCTGGGTGCTGGCAGGTCCCTCGGCAGTCTCCTGGCTGCATTTAACATCCCCCTTCCAGCAGAGTCCCCGCCGTGGGGACCCCCAAACCCTTTGCGATCCCCCCAGGGAGTCACCTCACCTTACCCCAAGGCACAGGCTGTGGGAAGAGAAGGAGGCACCCGGCAGGTCCTGGGTTCACCCTCTGAGCCCTCACCTGCCCCAGGTGTCGCCGCCCCGGACTGGGCAGCGGCTGGAGATGCCGAGGGTGACCCACGGTCACGTCTCGCAGGTCCCACGCCCCCACCACGCTCCCCGAGGGGGATTCCCCCTCTCCAGGAAGGGGCTGGCCCCGAGCATCCCCCTTTTCCACGGTCTCTGGCTGCCTCTAGCGGCAAAGCATCCTCCCTGCGGCCAGCGGGGACAGCGGGAATACGGGCACAGCCGGGACAGGGACAGGAATCGGGACAGGGAGCCTCCTGGCACCGGATGGGGACAGGGACCGGCACAGCTGGGAGAGGGATGGGAATCGGGACAGGGAGTGGTTGAGCCAGAACTGAGGACAGCAATAGGGACAGAGTCTGGTACAGTCGCGCCTATTCCAAGACTTCCCTAACTATGCCGGGCTATTCTGGCTCAGCCTCAGCATTTTGAAATCACTGCCACAAACAGAGCGTTCAGCCTTCCCAACAGTGAGACGGAACCGAAATTGGGCACAGAAATCCCAGAAGCGAGAAGGAAGTGTTGAAACACGGCTGACTTTTGAACAGTCCCCAAAAAGCACCCACAAAACCCCCTGTACACCCCCCCCGACACCCACAGAACACCCTGTGNGCACCCACAAAACACCCTGTGCACCTCATGGCACCCACAAAACACCCTGTGCACCTCATGGCACCCACAAAACACCCTGTGCACCTCATGGCACCCACAAAACACCCTGTGCACCTCATGGCACCCACAAAACACCCTGTGCACCTCATGGCACCCACAAAACACCCTGTGCACCTCATGGCACCCACAAAACACCCTGTGCACCTCATGGCACCCACAAAACACCCTGTGCACCTCATGGCACCCACAAAACACCCTGTGCACCTCATGGCACCCACAAAACACCCTGTGCACCTCATGGCACCCACAAAACACCCTGTGCACCCTCCTGGCACCCACAAAACCCCCTGTGCACCCCCCCCGACACCCACAGAACACCCTGTGCACCCCTCCTAGCATCCACAAAACACCGTGTGCACCCCCTGGCACCCACAAAACCCCCTGTGCACCCCCCCCGACACCCACAGCTTGGTCTGTAGACTGCCCAGCTCCCCCACCCAAGCACCTGGAGCCACCCCGTGCCCGTGTCCCCCCCTGACCTTGCCCGTGGCCCCGTGGGCGATGTACTGGGCTCCCTCTCGCTGGGCGATCTCCACGAGCGTGCGGGCGATGCAGGGCCGGGCCAGGGCCGTGCCCAGCAGGTACCGATCCTCGTAGAGGGCGTTGGCCTGGACTGCCGGCCAGATGAACTTCTCCACGAACTCCCTGCTGATGTCCTCGATGTAAACCTGCCAGCAGAGGGGCATTCCTGAGGGAAGGGTTGCTGCGGAGGAAACCCGCTCCTCTGGAGTTTTGGGAACAGCGCAGTGAAAAGTCTCTTTGCCTCCCTTTTCCTAAATGCTCCTAAAAGGCTTTGGGGCAGAATCTCTGGAGAATGGATTTCTCATTGGCACAGTCTCTTTTCTGGAGTGTGTGAGACCCCAGGGTTCACTCCCATGGTGGGGAGCAAGGGGAGGGACCCTGTTACCTTCTTGGCCCCCAGTGCCAGTGCTTTCTTCTGTGCTGCCTCAAAATCTTCCTTCTGCCCAATGTTGGCCTGGAAAGCAGTAAAAAAAAAAAAAATAAATAAAAATAGACTCAGCGTGAAACAAGATCACAAAAACCAGTGCAAGCCCAGTTTGGCACAAGGTATCATGCAAGGAATGACAGAGCCCATGGTGGCTTGGGTTTGAGGACACCCAGGAGTGGCAGGAGGGGAGTTCCACCCCCTGAGGTGGATATCTCAGGGCCATGCTCCCCTCTGCCAAGCCCCTTGGCTCTGATTCTCTGCCTTCATTAGCAAGGGGTCATTAGCTGGCAGGGACAGGCTGTGCCACACAGGGCTGGCAGCTCAGCAGAGCAGCAGTGACCTGGGTCGTGGTTAAGCAGTGCTAGCAAGGTCCCCACCACAGCCACACACACACACCAGGACCCCCATTGCTCACCCAAGCTGTCACCAGTGGCCCAGCCCCCCCCTTCCACCCCCAGCCCCTGGGGACAGGGCTCCTGGGACAGGGCTCAGTGCAGAGCTCACCAAGTAGGCGACAACATCGTAGCCCTGCTCCTTCAGCCACACCAGGATGCAGGAGGTGTCGAGCCCCCCGCTGTAGGCAAGGACCACTGTGCCCTTGGACTGCGCCATGGTGCTGCCAAAGCAAAGGAAAACGGTGTCACGATGCCACCAGCCCTCACTGCAGCCATCAGCCACAGTGTCGGGGAGGATCAGCTGAAGCAAGAGGCTGCAGGGAGCCAGGGCAGGACTGGGGGCAAGAGAAAAAGCCACAGCACTGTGACCGTGTACACAGGTCCCTTCCCCTCCCTGTGGCTCCCAGCCAGGGAGGACGCCCCACCTGTGCACCTGACAGCAGAGGAGGCCAGGGCAGCCACGAGGGCTGTTTTGCTCTTACCTTTTATCCACTTTGGCAGTCCCAGCACAGCCTGTCCCACGCTCTGCAGTGCTGGGGAGCCGGGGCTCAGGCGCAGGCGCCCGGCTGGGGCAGAGGCACAGCTCGATGCCTTGCTCTGGCACGACCCAGCACGTCCCAGCTCTCTGCAGAGAGCTGCCACAGCCTCAGCCCCCAGTGCCCATCAGGATAGCCATGGGGGGCTTGGCAGCATCCCCTAGAGCCCAGCCCAGCCCCAAGTCTAATTAATGCTTACGGAGCATTTGTTCTAATTGCTCTGCACGAGTTTTCTGCCAGCACAAAACACCTACGTGAGTATCTAGCACCCCTTACCCTCCAGCCAAGGGTATAGAGGAATTCAGCCAACAACAGCAGCCTGGATCTCAGGGGAGGATTGGGGGTCCCAGGCAGGAAAGGGGCTCTGGACTGTCCCTGCAGTCCCTGAGCCACGTTGGGAATCCCAGGGCCCCACGAAGAGGCGATGCCAGCTGACCCTTGGCCGGGGGAGGCGGACGGCAGAGCCGGCCAAACCCTGTCCTGAGCGACTTTCACACTGCTGCTGCCAAGTCAGCACAGCCCAGCTCCTGCGGGCCGGGAGGGCGCCGTGCCCGGCTGCTGCAGCCTGGCCCACCCAGCACCTCTCCCAGCGGGATGCGGTTATGCCGGGGTGTGCCCCAGCACCCTGGTCCTGCCAGCATCGCATGGGGCACGGCTTGGAGCCAGCCAGAGACAGGCTCTGCCCTGCTTCCGCCAGGTTCTTGCTGAGGGACAAAGGGGTCTGGCAGCCCCCCTACCCTTCCCTCCAGCTCCTCGAGCCTGCCCGTGCCCGTCGGGCTGCCACGCAGGCAGCACCCGGTGCCCAGGCTTGTGCAAGCAGCGTTTCCCTGCTCGTGGGGCCCCGTGGCTGTGCCAAGCTGGGTCCCTGCCCAGCGAGGTCCTGCCGTCCCTTCCTCACCGGGGCATTTACAGGAAGGCAGTCGAAGTTCCCAAAACGGCCCAGCCCAACCCCGACGCTGCGCCTGCAGCTCCTTTTGCGACAACTTCCCTCCTTTAATCCCGAATTCATCCTCGCTGTGGCCACCAGCACCGCTGTGGTGGTTGCCAGCCTGAGTAAGCATCTCCGAGACCAGGCACACTGGCTCTACAAGCGGCCCGGCGGGGCGATAGGGAAATGCCTCCAACTTTTGCCTGCTCAGACACGTCCCAAGTGTCGCAATGCCCGAGGGCCTGAGGGCACTTTGTCCTGGAGACGCATCCTGCATCCCAGAAATGGGGTGGGGCCATCGGCGTTCCCAGCTCTGGAAACAAGGCTCGTGCCAAACTCGCCTGCCCAGGAAGGGAGAGCCCCAAAGTTTCAACGTTCGGTGGCAATAAATCAGAGCAAACAAAGCTCGGTGAAGGGGAAGGCGGCGGGACTTTCTCAGCCCTTATTATTATTCCGCAGCGATTTCCGTGTGAGTTGGGGCAGGGATTTTACTGGAGAGACTGGGGCTGCCCTATGCCAAAGGAACACCAACTTTCGGTTTTAAAACCGAGAAATAATTATAAAGAGGGAGGTGAATAAAAAGCCTGAAATTTTGGTAAAGAGAGGAACTGTCCTCGCCTGCCAGGCTGGAAGAACAGCCAGGCTGCTGCCTGTGGGCTGGGATGGGGCTGCCAGGAGATGCAGGGGTGGGCAGAAGGGACAAGGACAGGGGCAAAGGCAGGCAGGAGGGGCAGGAACAGCCTTTCCAGCAGGAGAGGTGTGTGCTCAGGGGTGCTGGAGTTTTCTTCAGCATCTCTCCTCCACCTCAGTCCCATCCTGCCCCCAAAAATACCCAGAGCAGAGTGGAGAGAGCATGAGGTGGTACTGGCTGGGGTCTCAGTTCCCATCACTGAGGGTGGCCAAGGGGACCCTCAATGCAATGGGACTCACTTGGAACCCCCCGCCCATCCCAAACTGAGCTAGGAAGGGTTTGACTGCAGTCTGCAAAGCGCTGGGATGGGGCTGGCACCCCACTGCCCTGCTCCAGCACCCAGGGGTGGGGGACACCCGTGATGGGGTAGAAAGGGGACAGACAGGATGAGGGGACATCCCCCAAGGCTAAGGCTCCCCTTTCCCCTGTCCCCCCGTGCCATGCCCGCACTCACGCACTCCCGGTGTCCGGCTGCCCTCCGTGCTCTGGTCCGGTGCCTGGAGCATCCTCCCCCTCCTCCTCCTCCTTTATAACCCGGCGTAGGCAGGCGGAGCCGCGGCAGGACAGTCCCCCCTTGGGCACCGTCCCCGGGAGAGGCCCTGCGCTCCTCCTGCCCGCGGGGTGCCCGGCAGAACAGGGGGAGCAGCTGCCCCCGGGGCCGGGATGGAGCCAGTGCCCAGCCCTATCCCCTGCACGGCTGCTCTGGGTGCTGTCCCCCCCCTCCTGACCTCCACAGCAACCTCCACAGAACACCCAGAGGTGTCACCCCCCCCCGGGGGACTCCACGGAGTCATCTGCCCCCGAGGAGTGGGAAAATGGGGGCAGAGGAGAGATGGTGCTCTGCAGCACCTGACTTTCCTCCATGAACAGCAAAAAGGGGGAAGTTTGGATTTATTTGAACCTCCATCAGGAGGCAATGCAGGAGCCAGGGTGGGCAGGAGGGGACAGGGCAGAGGGCTGTCCATGGGGCCAAACTCACCTTCCCCCCTCACACATGCTCTGGGAACCCCAGACCCACAGCAGACCTCACTTTGGGGGACAGGAAAGCTCCATCCCAATGGACAGAGATTCTTAGGGCAATCTCAGACAGGTGCAGCAAGAGCCAGCTCCAGTGACAGGGTCTGACCACGGAAGGTGCACATCAGCCTCTATGGCCCAGCCCTGGTGACTGTGGGCTCATGTCTCCTGGGGCCAGCACCTCCCCATCCCACACCACCAACTACAGAAACAGTGTTTTGGGAACGGCCTCCATCTTCACCATGTGCAGAGAGGCCACATCCTGCTCGTGCTGCTTGAGGGACTTGGCACCAGAGCAGGACTGGACCTTCAGGGGCTGGACATTGGCCTTCTGGCATTGCTACATCCAGACAACCTCCCCTTTATGGTCCAAGGCCAGGCAGGGAGGTGTCCGTCCAAAGCCTTGGGAATTCTCCCACACGCTGACGGAAGATGCCTTCTTCAGGCACAGCTAATATTTAGCCACAAAACACCTCCATAAATCAACAAGAGTGCACTGAAACCAAGTGGATTTTAAAAAACAAAAAGACTATTTCAATTTAATACATGGTTAATGCTGAGGTGCCCCACACCCTCCCCATCCCAGGGAATCCCTCCCTGCACCCTGGTGGGACCCTTGCTGGCCACTGTCACCCAGTTCATCTTCCCACCCCCCACATTTGGGGACTGAGAGTGGCCAAGGCCATCCAGAGCTGTGTTTGTTCTGGGATTTGGGGCCTGATGGCAAGAGGTTGGTGTGACATCTTAACCCCCCCGGGGTCCTGACTCTCCTGCTGAGTCAGGGCCCAGCCCTGGGTGAAAAGAACACAGCTGAGAGGTGAGGGAGTGCCTGAGGGGGACAGAAGAGGTACAAGCTCAGCGCTCCCTGAGCCACGTGCCCCACCGATGGGGTGGGGAGGGACAGGAGGAGAAACGACCCTGCGACCCCTCCTGTCCCTGGGCTGTGTCAGTAAGGGTAAGGGGAGACAGAGATGAGGAGGAGGAAGATGCTGGGCGCTCGCTGCCCGTCTGGAACCAGCGCCTGCACCTTGAGCCGGTGGGTGCCGGGCTCCCGCAGCGGCCGCAGGGTGGAGATGATGCCCTGGCCCTGCTCGCTGCGGAGGGCGAAGGGGCTGTCGGGGTCCTGCTCCAGCAGCCTGAAGACGGGGCGGTGGCGCAGGGCGGTGGCCGGGGTGAGGTGCACCACGTCCCGGCGGGCAGCGATGCCGAGGGGCAGGGGGAGCACCTGGTACTGCAGCGTGGGGGGACCGGCCGGGCCGCAGAACGGGGGGCAGCGACCCACGCACAGCCTGCATGAGAGATGGTCAGTGCAGGGCGTGGTGGGTGCCAGAGAGGGGACGGGACACTCGGGGTCGTGGTGACACGAGGAGGGCGGGATGGGCACTCCCAGCCCCACGGCGCGACTCACCCTGGGCTGGAGCCTCGCCGGTGCCCAGCTGGGCACGGCACATCCATGCACCGGGCACCTCCACGGGTGTTGAAGCACATCTGGCCCGAGCCACACTGGATTGTGCCCTCCACGCACTCATCCACGTCTGCAGGGAGAGAGGAGACAGGTCTGAGGGTGCTGGGGTGCCCATGGCTGAGATGGAGCTTCAATCTCCAGCTCCCCCACCTTCCCACATCTGCCCGGAGCTGAGTCTGGGAACAACCCTTCCAAAGAAGGAGAAACACTTGCAGCCCCATAAAGATGACACCCAGGGCACCATGGGGATGGGACACACCCTCGAGACCCCTGCACTGACCGTGGCAGGTCTTCCCATTGGGTAGCAGCCGGTAGCCGGTGGGGCAGAGGCAGCGGTAGCTGCCCGGGCTGTTCCTGCACTCGTGCTGGCACTGGTTCAGTGTCTGACACTCGTCGAGATCTGTGGGACGAGAGGGGTGAAGGCAAGAGGGAAAGGATCAGTCCCTCCTGGTGCCACTGCCTTGGGCCAACGTGGCTCTCACCTCCCCTTCCCAGCACAGCAGAGACCACAGGGCACGAAACGAGGTTCCTTTCGAGGACAAAGCAGTCTCTGAACTGCCTCCAACACCCTTCCCCAACGCCCGCTCACCAGTGCAGGTGCCATTCCTCCTGATGTAGCCCGTGGGGCAGGGGGGGCCCCGGGCAGCCAGCCCCGCATCCTTCGCCACGCGGCGCAGGGCGAGCTGAGTGTAGAAGGATCGTCTCCGAGCGCGGCTGCTCGGCCCCTGCCAGCGCAGGGCAGTGTCCCCGGGCACGCTGCTCCTCGTGTCCCCTCCCTCCATCCCTGCCGCGCCGCACTGCCCGCCCGGCAGCAGGGTCTTGCCAGCGGGACACAGGCACTCGTAGGAGCCCCGCAGGTTGCGGCACTCAAAGGCACACGGTGGGGGAAACTGCAGGCACTCGTTGACATCTGGGGGAGGAAAGAGGTGGGGAGCTGCAGCTGGATGGGGGAAACTGAGGCTGGAACAGGGCAGGGGTGTGCCCACAGACCCTGAGAGCCCAGCTCGTACTCAAGCACGGCCAGCCAGTGCCCAGCGTGCGGTAGCCGGGCGGGCAGGAGCAGCGGTAGGACCCGGCGGCGTTCTGGCAAATCTGGTTATAGCGGCAGGCATGGGACCCCTCGGTGCATTCGTCAACGTCTGGGGAGCACAGAGAGGACAGGGTTGGGGGCACAGGGAAGTGGCAGCAGTTGCCCCTTGCCATCCTCGTGCCCCCTCAGCTAGGTCCGTACCAATGCAGTACAGCTGCCCAGGGTCTGGGATGAATCCAAGTGGGCACTGGTCTCTATCAGCCCCTGTGGATTGAGCAGAGAGAATAAGACGTGACATGTCACTGCAGGGACATGGCCTTTGCACCCTCACACTCAGAACTGACAGCAGATCCCCATCCTGGGGACTCACTCCCCTTGTTACCTGCGCCAAGCGAGGCACGGAGCTGGAAGTGGAGCTCCTGTTTGGCTGGGTCATAGGAGGCTGTGATGGCTCTGGCGCGGAGGTGCTGCACCCGGGGGGGCTGTGGCCCCACGGGGGGGTCGAACACGATGGTGTGATTGCAGTGGGCACGGACAAGGCGCCCATCCCGCAGGAAGCTCTGCACCGAGCCCCCGCAGAGCTGCCCCGCTCCCGTCCGCACGTAGCGCTCGCTGAAGTCCTGGGGAGAGGCAGGGAGGGGTGGGGGGTCTGACCTTGGACTCCCCGTGCTCCCAGCACGGGAATCATGGTCCTTCGGGGATAATGGGCAGTGCCAGCACCTGCAGCAGCACCACGGCATCTCCAAAGCTCTCCGGCACGGAGCCGCTGATGACACTGTCCAGCCGCAGAGCGCCAGCGCCACCCGCGCCCCGGGCGAGGTGGGTGACCCGCAGGAGCTCCCCTGCCAGGGGGGAACGGTGAGCAGCACCCCACTGCACCCCCCCACACAGAGCTCCACTCCCGGATCAGGGATGGTCCATGGGGAGATGGAGTCTGAGCTTCCCCGGGAGCTGACCGGGCTCTCCCGTCAGAGACCCCTCACCTGTGGCAAACTGCAGCAGCGACTCGTGCTGGAAGGTGCCCCGGGTGAGCAGGAAGCCGCTCCGGGCTGCCCCGCTGGCGTGTGCCAAGGACCAGTAAATGGGGGCGAGGATGGTCACCAGCACCCGCATCAGCGGCCCTGGGAATAGGGAAGAAAGGATGTCACCATGGAGCCACCACCCTCCTGGGGGCTGTCCCATCCCTCCTTGCCCACAGTGGAAGGTTTGGGGAAAAAAAGGTTTGCTTTTGGGGGAAATCTTGCTAAATTTTTCTCCAAGATTTACATCTGACAGAGGTGAAAAATCTGACAAGGGTGAGGGTAGCAATGTCCACCCACCTATGGCAGGTGGAATGCTCCCGATGCTGCTCCGGAGGGCGGCGGTGCTGGACTGAGGGTCACCCAGCACGCTGGCATCGAGGGTGGAGACACCAAGCTCCTGGCCATTGATGACACCGACCAGCCTGCCCTGCACCTGGTGCAGCTCCCCTGGGGCAAATGGGATGGGGTCAGGCAGCAACACTGGGACTGCACTCCCATGGGAGAGCAGGGTGCTCGCCTGACTCCCCTCTCGCTAATTTGCATGTCAAAAAAAATCTTGTTTTCTGGAGGTGAAGGCAGGCAGTGTCCCTGCCTGGCTGCAGCACAGTCCCCAGAGACCCCCACGGCTCCAGGCACAGTGCCACATTGACAAGGGATGTTGTGAGTGTGGCCCTGTGCCTCGTCACACCAACAGGCACTGACACCCCCAAACCCTGCTCTGTATCAACCTCAAGGTCCTGGCATAGCCCCAAGCTTTTATTTGCTTCTCCAGCGTGCCTGGCAGCAAAATGCCACCAGCCACACAAGGGGACATGGGGCACCTGGCACTTCCTCCAGCCTGGCTCTCTGCTCCCGAGGGGCAGCAGGAAAGGATGTGTCTGTGAATTTAGCAGAGCCCCTGGGAGATGAGAATTTAATCATGGGCAGCTGAGGCAGGAAGGCCGAGGAGAGGCAAGTGAGGGCTGGCACAAGGTGGGAGAGGCTCTGCTTGGGCTCAGGCCTTGGGCTGAGCAGTGGAGAGGAGGAGAGGACAAATCTGAGAATGAATCACAGAGCTTAGAACAAGCAAGGCTTAGAACAAGCCCCAGCCCCTCGAGCCAGCCAAAGCCCCCCAGGGTCGGGGTCAGACACCCACCTTGGACATCCAGGGAGGTGTGGGCAGCAGCAGAGCCCAGGGCATTGCGGGCGAGGCAGGAGTAGCTGCCGGTGTCACGGTGGGTGACAGAGGGCAGGAACAGGGTGGCATTGGGCAGGACACGAGTGTGGGGACCCTCGGGCAGCGGCTCCCCATCTCGCTGCCACTCCACAGAGGGGCTGGGCTCCCCTGACACGACACAGTGCAGCAGCACCTGCTGTCCAGCATGGGCCCTCACCTCTGCAGGTGTCACTGTCACCACAGGGGCACCTGGGCAGGGAAAGGGATGCAGGGAGTGATGCAGCATTCCCCATGGATCAGGGGTAGTTGGAGGAGCTGAGAGGCGACATGGTTTGCAATCCCTTAAAATAAGGATGCAGAGGGGGCCAGCACTCACTCTGCAGGACCAGGGTGACAACTTTTGCTGCTGTGCCCGCATCATTCTCTGCCACGCACTGGTACTGTCCCACATCGGTGCTCTAGCAGGACCAACAGCATCAGCACAGAGTTTTGGTTTGTTAGGAAAACACCCTGAAATGTGCCAGCATCCCCCAGGCCCTGCTCACCCCCACAGCACGGATGGCCAGGGAGCCATTCTGCAGCTGCTGCAGGCGCCCATGGGCCACCACGGGCACCCCGTCCTTGCTCCAGCGGATGAGGGGCTCGGGGTGACCCTGGGCATGGCAGTCGAGGAGGGCATCACCTCCGGAGTGCTCCACCTGGTAGGTGCTGGCATCTCCCTGTATGACGGGTGCCTCTGGGGAAGGGAAAGGGGTGGCAGAGGAGGGGGGCTGGCCGGGCACCCCAGTTTCCCTGCCAGCACCTACCTCTGATAGAGACCAAGACAGTGGCCCTGATGGCACCGGCGCTGTTCTCGGCGTGGCAGGCGTAGGTCCCGCTGTCCGTGGGTGTGGCTGCCTCTCGCCGCAGGATGCTCCGCCCGCTGTGCCCCGACGCTCCATCTGCGGGGTGCAAACCCCCAAAAAAGGGTGCTTGGCGATCAGCTGTTTACAACCCCGCACAGCCAGATGTGCTGGCACCCCGGGGACTCTGAAAGTTGGGACAAGGGTGGCAGCAGGATGGCATTCTCCCCCTAGTGCAGCATCCTCTGCCCCTGCCCAGGTACCAGTGACGAGCTGCCCGTTGGCCATCCAGGAGACGCGGGGCTGGGGGCTGCCCACTGCGGCACACACCAGCTCCAGCCTCTCGCCCCGGCTCAGGGTGATGTCTGTGGGCAGGTGGGTGAAGGTGGGCAGGCTGTGGATGGAGAGGGAGAGCCGGCGCACAGCCCTCCCGGCAGAGTTCACGGCGGTGCAGGAGTAGCTGCCAGCATCCCCTTCCTGTGTGAGGACGAGAAGGAGTCATCTTGAGTCTGGGCTCCAGCTGCAGCCCTGGCTCGCTGAGTGACAGCTCTGCTGGCTCCTGTGCACCTAAAAAGTCACGGTTTGGACAGAGCCACTTTTTCCAGCCCATATCAGCAATCTCACACTGCCCCAACCCTCCAGCCTGTGCCACAGGACTCGCCCTCTGCCAGATGCATTCACAAGCAGCCAAGAGCCCTTCAGCAGCAGGAGACGCTTGTTCCTCAGAGCGGCCCTAGGGGACAGCGCTCACCTGGACATCCCGGAGCAGCAGCTCCCCGGAGGGCAGGACAGTGGCCTTCCCGCCCCGAACCGGGGCTCCCTCCCGGCTCCAGGACACGCGGGGCTCGGGGACACCGCGGGCGGCGCAGGGCAGCAGCACCTCCAGCCCCTCCAGCACCGCCAGCTCCAGTGGGCCGGCAGCGATGATGGGGGGCACTGGATGGGGCAGAAGGGATTTGCTCACAGCTCGGCAGCCACGTTTGGCTGTGAGGTGCTGGGGAGGGGGCTGAGCAGAGGGGTGAGCGCTGGGGCTCTGATCACTGCTGTACCTTGCACAATGAGCCGGGTCCTCCCCGCGGCGGTGCCCGAGGGGTTGCGAGCCATGCACAGGTAGGTGCCTGCGTCCTCTGGGGCTGCTCGGAGGAGACGGAGCTGCCCGTTGGGGAGCACCTTCAGCCCAGACCCTGGAATGAAGGACAGGATGGGGCAGTACAGCTGAGTAAGGCACAGATGGATGATGTGCAGGGATTGCTTCCCTCACAGAAGTGCCCCTTCCCAAGGAGTGTCCATGCAACAGCTCCAGCGGCCACCACACCCACCTAGGACAGCAGCCGGGAGGGAGTGCAGTGACACCCCACACCCTGCCAGGATGCCTACGCACCCCTGGCACATAAAACTCCCCCTAGGTAGAGGCTGGCAGGCAATGTGGGCTCTGCCAGCCCCCAGCACACCCCTGCTCACCTCCAGTGATGCCAACACCATCCTTTTGCCAGGTGACCTCCGGCCGGGGGACGCCTGTGGCCTCACAGGACAGCACCGCGCTGGTGTTGACCATCACCATCACCATGCCAGGCAGGGGCTTCAATGCAGGGGGCTCTGTGAAGGGCAAGGAAGTGCTACCCTGGGAAAAGGGCTCAGGACCCCGGCGGCAGGACCCTGGAGCCGCGTGTACCATGCACTGTGAGCCAGAGGTGCTTCCTGGCCGTGCCCGCGGCGCTCCGAGCTGTGCAGGTGTAGCGGCCGGCGTGTGCCGGCAGCGCCTGCCTGATCTCCAGGGCTCCTGGAAAACAGCAGGCAGAGGGGAGGCAGCGGGAGGGCTGGCAGGGTCCCCCTGTCCCCGATGGGGCTGTGCTGCCCTGTGCTGTACCTCTGGGCAGGACGCGGTAGCCCCCTCCTCTGCTGCCCAGCTGAGCCCCCTCCTTGCTCCATGACACCGTGGGTGGGGGCACGCCCGAGGCGTAGCAGGTGAGGACTGCAGGGGACAGCCGGGTGACAATCACATCCGTAAGGTCATCAGCAATGCTGGGGGGCACTGGAGAAAGGAGGGAGGGAGGGGAGCAGGGTTGGATGGCAAATGTTGAAGAGTGTTCTGTCCCTGTTCACATGGGCACAGGTGTTTCTCTTTCTCACCCCTAAGCTCAGTTCTTGAGTGGGGAGCCAACCCTATGTAGGGCTGGAGCACAGCCACATCAGGTGACAGATCCTAGGAAATCCACTCTCAGCAAGACCCCCAGCCCCAGGAGCTCACCATGGACAGACACAAGGAAGACCTTCCGTGCCTCTCCAGCAGTGTTGGTGGCGATGCACTCAAACCGTCCCTCATCCCGGGGACCAGGGCTGGAGATGAGCAGTGACCCCAAGGACTGCAAACTGTGTGGGCAGAGCACACGTCAGGGTCACCCCTGTCCCATGGGGGGCAGCAGGAAGGGCAAACCCCACGCTACAGGGGAACCCTCTGGTGTATAAGTGGCAGGAGCTGCAGGTACCTGTAGGTGCCAGGTGGGAGGTGCAGGTTCAGGGGACGGCCATCCTTCTCCCACCTGATGTGGGGCTCAGGGGACCCCCAGGCGTCACAGCCCAGCGTGGCTGGCTGCTGAGCCAGCAGGGTGAGGTTGGAGGGCCCAGGTGTGATGGCAGGAGGGACTGTGGGAGGGCACAGCAGCAGAGGACAGCAGCACATCATTGCACTGATGAGAGCAGCCCAGCAGTGGTGGGGTGCAGGAGGGATCCATCCAGCTCTCCCACTTACCCAGGACTTGGAGTTCCAGGCCTCGCCGGTCAGAGCCAGCAGGGCTGGATGCCATGCAGAGGTAATGGCCCAAATCCTGGACCTGGACAGGGTCAATTCGCAGGGAGCCTCCAGGCAGGAGCTGCAGCCTGAGGAGGGAGAGCAGGTGAACCCTGTGGGGGCTCTGTGTAGCCAGGCTGCATCCCAGGGAGCAGGGTTAGGAAGGTGACGAGTGCCATCGCAGCCACATGCAGCTCTTGCCCACTAAGCTGGTGTGAGGACAGAGCACAGCTCAGCTGAGGGTGACTGGCACACTAAATCACCTGTTGGTGTGGAAGGTGGCATGATCTTGGTGCCACCAACCCGCAGAGCCTCATACCTGTCACTCCCAGGCAGGGGCAGGAGCTGGCCATCCTTCCGCCACGTCACCCGGGGCACGGGCCACCCCTCTGCCCGGCACGGCAGCACTGCCGAGGTGTTCTGCAGCACCTTCACCTCCTCGGGGCCCGCCTGGATCTCCGGGGCCACTGCACAGCACCCAGAGACACCAGTGAGAGTGTGGGATAAGGCTCAGGGATGGAGGATGCCATCCCATCACCCGACCATAGACACCCTATGATATCCCACATCCTGGATTTAACCGGGAAGGAGCCGGCACTCCGGGGCAGGGCAGGGCAGCGCTCACCGTGAACCTGCACCCGGACGCGCGGGCCGGTGTCCCCGGGGGCGCTGGTGGCCCTGCAGCTGTACTCGCCGCCGTCCGCCGCAGCCACCGCCCGGAGCTGCAGGAAACGCCCCTGGGCCAGGACCTGCCTGCGGGCATCCTCCTAAAACCCCCGGGAGACCCCTCAGCAGCCAGCCAGCATCACCCCCAGCAGCAGCCCGATGGTGCTGGTGACGGTGCATCCCCGTCCCTGGTCCCGTCACGGGTACCTGCAGCAGGGAGCCCTCCCGGTGCCACTCGATGTTGGGGTGGGGCTCAGCACCCTCTGGGCACTCCAGGAGGAGCTGCCCCCCTGCCACTGTCGTGATGATGGGGATCTCCCCGGTGCTGGCAATGCCGGGGGGTGCTGTGGGACATGGGGCAGCGGGGTCAGGGTGTGCCACATGGGTTGGACACCCCCATACCTGTCCCCATAAGTCATGCATAGGCCTTCATTCTACAGGACCATCACTGTGCTCCAGACCCCTCTTTTGGAGCCCACACCAATCCCAAAAAGGATGTTCTGGCTCTCTGGTCCCCTAAGGCTCAGACCATCCTGCAGCCCCCTCCTTGCTGCACTGCTGGGATCACACTACCTTGGATGCTGACATGGAAGCTCCTGCTGTCCTCCCCAGCAGGGCTAGTGGCCAGGCAGGTGTAAAAGCCAGCATCAGCCACCTGCACAGCAGGAGGGGGGAAAATTGAGGCACAAAAAGAAAACCCAGGTAGGGAGAAAAAAGAGCAGCTCCTACCTCAGTTCTATCAATGTGGAGGGTGCTGTCATTCCTTGACACAAGCAAGGGCCCAGCCAGCAGCTGTCCATCCTTCTCCCAGGTGACAGTGGGCATGGGGACACCCGTCACCCCACATGTCAGCTCCAGAGGGGTGCCCACAGCGATGGAGATCTCAGTGGGGTGGGATGCACCCTCGACACGGGGTGGCTCTGCAAGGCACACAGCGAGGCAGGAGGGCTCGTTCCCTCATTGCTCCCAAAAAGCTGCCCTTCCCAAATCCCAGAGGGATGACACACACCCATCACCACGAGGCGGAAGGCTTTGCTGGCCTCTCCCACTTCATTCACCACCAGGCACGAGTAAATGCCTGCATCAGCCGGTGCCACGGCCACCAGGCTCAGCTGGGGGCCACCAGGCACCTGGTCACTCTGCTGCCCCAGGGGTTCTCCGTTCTTCAGCCAGGTCACTGACGGTACCGGGGACCCGGTGGCTTCGCAGGTGAAAGTGACATCGGAGCCCTCAGCCACCACCTGCTCCTCGCTGCCCTCGGGGCTCTCCAGGACAGGGGGCACTGGGGAGAAAAGTCAAGTCCTCAGACACTGGGAGTGAGTTTGGCCACTCCCTGGTGTCCTGCGAGCAGCCAGAGTTGGCTCAGCCCTCCTGCACGATGCTCTGGGGCTGCTCTCAGGCTGGCCCTGTTTGTCTCCATCCCTTCCAAGCCCACCCCAGCAGCCGAGGAATGGCTCAGGACCCTGCTTGAGAATGGGCTGCAATGCACAACGTGTGCTCTGCCAACAAAATCAGTGTCCAGGTGCCCCCTGCTGTGCCCTCCCCTGCCCCCTACCCTGTATCTGCAGGACGAAGCTGCGATCGGCCACTCCTGCCCGGCTGGAGACAATGCAGGTGTAGCGTCCGGCATCGGAGAGCTGAGCCTGGGAGATCCTAACCCATGGGGTGGGACACGGGGATGGGGAGGAGACGTCAGCTCCGGGTGACCCCCTGCTCCCCAAAGGGACACTCAGCCCCCTCCAGGGTGCAGCAGTGCCCTCACGCCAACCTGGGTAGCACCCCAAAGCCTGTGTCTGACCACTGCTCTGGGGTCACTGCTCACCGGAGGATGTGCCCAGCCGAGAGCAGGGTGACGTGAGGGGACAGGCGGAGGGGCAGCCCGTCCTTCAGCCAGCTCACGTGCAGCGGAGGGGACCCCCGTGCCCAGCACTCCAGGGTCACCACGGCGGACAGGACTCCACGGACCACCTCCGAGTCACCGGCACCTCTCTCGATGGTGGGAGGGACTGGGCGAGGGGACAGAGGGGCTGCTGGGGCTGTCGGGGGTGGGGGGTGGCCCCGGGGCTGCCCCGCAGGTCCCAGCCCTGCTCACCCAGCACGTTCAGCGTGTGCAGCCGTGTGTCCTCGCCCAGGCTGTTCCGGGCCAGGCACGTGTAAGCTCCGGAGTCGGCGGCTCGCAGCCCCTCGAGCAGCAGGGTGCTGCCATCCGGGGACACCCTGCGTGGGGGACATGGGACAGTGACCTGGGTGGTCATCCTGAACCCATGGGGCAGAAGAGCTCTGTGCTCAGTTTACAGCCAAGGATGAGGGTTCTGGGGCACATTGCAAGACCAGGGCATCAACTGGGACCCTGCCAGGGTGACAGTGACCATTCCCAGACTCCAAGGTTTAACCAGAATTATATTCTTACATCAAAGAGCTGGGGTGAGTGCATCCCAGACCAGCAACAGGAAGAAGCAGCACAGCTCAACCTGTCTTGCCCAGCAATTTTGCACATGGGGACACTGAACCCCTGGGGTGTCCCCCCCAGACTCACCGGGCATGTGAGGGGAGCTGCAGCCCCAGGGGCTGCCCATCCTTCAGCCAGGAGATGTGGGGGGTGGACTGCCCCTCTGCCCGGCACTCCAGCCTCACCCTGCCGCCCTCCAGCACGCTGTGCTCACTGGGGTGCTCTGCACCACTGATCTGGGGGGCCACTGCACCGAGGAGAGAGAGAGGCTGAGGAAGAGGTGGGGGAGGAGGGCTCACCTCTGAGGCAGAGCCCACAGGCTGCCCTGGGGAAGCCCTACCTCGCACCAGCACCACGAAGTCCTTGCGTGTCTCGCCCCCCGGGCCCTGTGCCAGGCAGGTGTATCGGCCCTGGTGGAAGGGCTGGAGGGGGCTGAGCTGGAGCTGGGCCCCCCCGGACACCAGGCCCTGCTCTGGGCTCACCTCTGCAAGGAGACAGGGTGGAGGGGCCTGAGCAGTGCTCCTCCACTGAGCCCTCCTCAGGCTCATTGTCGTGCTTCCCCCTTCCCAGGACCCAGGTTTGGGGGCATTGTTAAAGCAAAGCAGGGTTTTTGCAGAGTTCACTGCTGGAGAAAAGAGCCACTGGTTTGGGGGCAAACCCCTGTCCCAGCAAGCACCCCAAGGGTTGGTACCCAGACAGCTGACCCCCCCCACGTATCCCTCCATCACATCTTGTGCCCTCATCACATTGTTTCAAGCCTCAGGAATGAACCTGAGGCCTCTTAAAAGCATGCAGGGAAAAGGCCAACCCCTTCACACTGCCCCCTCCCTGTGCAGCCCTGGGGGTCTCTTGCAGCAGGATTAGAAGTTGGGAAACAGAGGCAGGACTGCTTGGAGGGGAAGAGCAGCGAGGCTGGGGGTGGCAGCCTGGCACAGCGTTCCCCTGCACACACACCCAGCGGGCGCCCGTCCTTCAGCCAGGTGACAGTGGGCACGGCCACACCAGTGCCTTGGCAGGTCAGGACCAGGGGTGTCCCCATGTCAGCTTCAAGCGTCTCCTGCTGTAGGTCCTGGATGCCTGGGGGTTCTGAGGAGGATGAGCAGGGTCAGGAGTTCACTGCCAGCTCCTCAGGGTGTGCTCAGGGGACAGCTCCTGGCTGAGCCCTCACTGCTTACCATGGATGGTGAGGATGAAGCTCTTCTCATCCTGGCTGTCCAGTGCCACGCATGTGTATGTGCCTGAGCTGGAAAGCTGCAGGTGAGAGAGATGCAGCACCCGAGAGCCTGGAAGAAGTGGAAAGAAGGGAATCAGGACAGCCTGGAACAGGACCAGGTCTGGGCCACCACGCCAGCAAGGTGACTGATCCCCCAGCACCCAGCCAAGCTCCATGCAATAGGAGTCTGGCCATGGAAGTCTCATCTTTGAGGTCCAAAGTCTTTCTGTGCTCCACAGGAAAGATCACTGAGCTCCCAGGAAGAGAGAGTTCTGCAGGATGCAGCTCTTGGTCCTCTCCAGAGGGGATCACTCAGCAGTTTGTCATTAGTGTGTCATACAAACCAAAGGCTGAGCTCAAGACCCACATGTGGCAGCCAAAAAGGGGGATTAGGGGACCTAGAGCTCACTGCCAAGAGTTCACAGGCAGTCATGCTGGCTCATCCCAACATACCTGGGGTGAGGGTCACCTCCTCACCGAGCTGCAGCACGTGGCCATCCTTGTACCAGGTGATCTCTGCAGCAGGGTGGGACTGGATGTCACACACGAGTGAGACGCTGCCATTGACAATGCCATCGACGTTTTCGGGGTCTGTACCCACACTCCAGGGAGCTCCTGCTCCAGTGCACCCAAAAGACAGTTCCAAAGGGGAGCCATCACTGTGGAGGTCGATGCCTCCCCAGGAGGGAACAGGCACCAAGCCTCTCGCCTGCTCAGAGCATCCTCAACCTCCTCATGATGCCTTAGGTTTTAGCTTTTATATTTTTCAGATTTTGTGCTGTTTTAGGGAGCAGTTTTAGATTTCATTTTAAGTGCTACTGAGTTCCCTTCACAGAGTAGACAGACAAAACCATTCCTTTTCCAGCTCGATACCAAGGACAACTTTCAGGCCCAAGAACAAAAATAACAGTCAAGTGAGAAGAAAAAATGAGGATGGAGCTTCATAACCTGAAGCTATGGTTCAACAATTGTTTCTAATATGCAAATGGACCAGAACTTATAAAAATGTGGGACCTTGTGATCAGGTGTCCATTTTTTGTGACCATTTTGGGGCATCTTGGGTATGGCCCAGGTGTACTCATTGAAGCCTTTTAATAAATATCTACTTTTTCTTCTTGTTCTGTCTAGTCTCTGTTCCAGGTCAGCCTCCAGAAGGCAACACTTGCACAGGGCGAGTGTGACCAGCACAAGGGGACAGAGGCAGCCATGCAGTTCCAGAGCCAGAGGAAACTCCAGTTGGTGGAGAAAGAGGAGGAGGGAGGTAAATCAGTGACCCAGGGAAGGGGAGACGCCTTACCCTGCACAGTGAGGGCAAAGTGCTTCTCAGCTGACCCAGCCAGGTTCTCAGCCATGCACGTGTAACTCCCGGTGTCACCTGCCTCCACCACTGCCACCTGCAGAGGGGGAGCACCGCTGAGAGCTGCCCTGAGCTGGGGAGGTGCTGGGGCTCCCTTGGGGACCTTGGTGAGGCCAGGGCAGCCTCCTTTGGGAGGAAAGAATGCTCCATCCCCTCCATCCACTGCCTCTTGTGCCTCTTCCCACCACAGCCACCTGCTTAGGGGAGCACCAACCTGCAGGACTGTGCCACCCTCCAGGAGCTGGTGCCGTGGGCCAGCCTCTATGGGGAGATCATTCCAGAGCCAGGACACTGCGGGCTCTGGGTGCCCTGTAGCTTCACACTCAAAGCGGACAGTGCCATTGATGGTGGCCGTCACCTCCTCCACCAGGTCCTCTGTGCCACCACGGATGGCCGGGGCAGCTGGAAGCAGGTGGTTATGGGGCTGCCATGTGCCCCAATCCAGAGTCCCCTGTCCCTGTACTCACTCAGCACCTCCAGCTCGTAGTGCAGGCGGTCCCGTCCCGCGGCGTTGGCCGCCTCGCAGGTGTACCTGCCCCTGTGCCACTCCTGCACTGCCTGCAGCTGCAGCACCCGGCCCCCTGTGACACGGGACAGGGCTGGGGCAGGGCACAGGGAGGGGATATCCCCCCCCAGCCCTGCCCTGCACAGCCCCAGTGGCTCAGATGTCCCATGGGTGCTGTGTGTTGGCAGGAGGAAGGTGACAGGATCCAACCTCCTCTACATTACTGACGCTCTGTCAGGTTTCTGTGTCCACAAAGCTGCTGCAGGACCACCCCCAAGCCCCACAGTGGAGGTTCACACTCACTACCCATTACCTTGCAGCACCAGCACCCCCTGGCCAGGGGAGAGGGGCTCCCCATCCTTGTACCAGGTGAGCTGGGGGGGTGGGATGGCACTGGTGTCACAGTAGAGGGCAGTGGGCTGGCCAAGGACAGCCTGTCGGTGCTCTGTCACCTCTCCATCCTGGTCTTCCTCCCGATAGAAGATCTCCAGGGCTTCTTTGGGGCTTGTTTGCTGCTGGAAGATGGGGGGCACTGCGGGGACAGGCTGTGGTCAGCTGTGGGGAGCAGGGACATCGACCCCCAGGAGCATCCACAGCATCTGCCCTCACTGGAGATGGGGAGATGCTGTTTTCCAGCAGGTTTAAACCTTTTTCCTGCTCACCCTTCTCTGCTCTTGCTGAAGCACCCCCTGCTCTGGGTGCTGGCTCTCTGCCCAGGGCTCACCTTGGACGTGCACGATGAAATCCCTGTCATCTTCACCCACAGCATTGGTGGCCACGCAGGTGTAGTGCCCCGAATCTGAGACACCAGCTGGTTGGATCTGGAGGACTTGCCCCTCACTGAGGATCTGGAGGTGTTCAGAGCTTGCCAGAAGCTGAAGAGAAGAAAGAGAAGGGCAGGAAGAAGGTTACCCACCCAGGAGTGGGGCAGAGCCCAGCCAGCTGTATAAAGCTGCCCCACTCCTTCCAGCTGGGACAGTCCCCAAACCCAGCAGCTCCTCCCTGGTCACAGCTGGGACCTCACCTGCTTGTCCTTGTACCACCTGATGGTCGGCTCAGGCACAGCCCAGGTCTCACACTCCAGCACCACTGTGCTGTTGACCCTGGCTTTCACCTCTTTCACAGCAAATTCCCCCAAAGGATCATCTCTGGCAATCCACGGGGGAACTAGTGGGGAAAAGACAAAGGGGAGCAAAGGAGGGACACAGGGGGGGCACAGGGGGACAGCACTGGCCCAGTTACAGTGGCAGGGTCACTGCAGGAATTAGGAAGGACAAGGGGAGCTCCCTCACCCAGAACCTTCACGGCGTAGTTCTTCACAGCTTCCCCATCTTCGTTGGCCACGATGCAGCTGTAGGTGCCTGTGTCCTCCTCCTGGGCGTTCAGGATCTGCAGCTCGTGGCCACCTGGGCAAAGGGGGTCTCCTGAGAGGGTCACTGCTCACAGCCACAGCTCCCTGTCCCCATGCAGCACCTGAAGGCATCTCAAGGGACCTGCTGAGCACCTACAAGCCTGACTGGAGATGCCCTAATGCTCCTCTGGAGCCCAGTATCAGGCTTAAAAAAACCAGCACTGAGGAGCCTCTAGTTATTATCAGAGGAAGCAGCACTTGGAAGAGCAGCATCCAGCTGATGGCCTGAGCCCTCAGGTCCTGCAGGACAATGACTTCTCACCATCCCACTGTGCTAGACCCCAGCCAGACCAAGAAAAAGCCCCACTCCCAACTCCCCAAGGCATACACAGCAAGAGGCCACCACAGTCATGCAGAGCCAGTGGACAGCAGCACAGTACCAGGGAGCAGGAGGACATTTCTAGATGCCTTGAGAGGAACCTCGTCCTTGAGCCAGGTGATGTTGGGAGATGGGTAGGGCAGAGCCTCGCAGACCAGGGAGATGGGGTTGTTGATGATCACTGTCACTTCTTCTGCAGCAGCATCATCTCGAGCAAAGGTGGGACTGGCTGCAGACGTGGTTGAGTGTTAGATCAGTTCTAGCACACACTTAGGCTTCCCAGTGCTTCATCCCTCCACCAGAGCATGATCCAAGTAGAGGAAGTTGAACTTGACACAGCATGTGCCAACTTCAGACTGCCCTGTCCTGCTGCCCTCCAAAACCACAGAGATCTAGAAAACACATCCCCCCTTCCACATGCCACCATCAGAGATGGATCCTGCACTACACAGGTTCTTTCTGCTCCTCCAAGAGGTCTCACAAGGGCTTTAGGACAGGTCCACACCATGCTTTGGCAGCAGGACTAAGGGATCCTCCCCACCTACCTGGGGCAGGCCCTCAAAGCCCACTGAGTCAGCTCACACCTGAGACCCTGCCTCCATCCAAAGGCATCTCATACCCAGAACATCCAGCAGGTAGTGCTTGGTCTGATTTGCCCCAGAGCTGGAGGCCACGCAGGAATAGTGACCAGCATGGGCCAGGGAGGCCTGGGGGATGTGGAACAAGGAGCCATCAGGGGAGATGGAGAAGGTGTCAGGGAGAGGGTGGTTGTCTTTCAGCCAGGTGATCTTAGGTTGTGGGTTGCCTGTGAGGGATGGAAAGCAGGTTTTGGCATTTGTGTGAAGTTTCTCCACGTGTGAGCACAGCCTGGCTGGGATCACTGTCAGAGCTTTTCTGGAAAGCAGGGACATCATCCCAAATCAGAATTATCATGATCTGGGACAGAAGGACCATTAGCATCACGATGAGCCAGCAAGAAGAAAGAGAACTGCCCTGAGTGGGAGGTGATTAATTATTCCCATCACTAAAGGAGAAACGAGATGAGAGGAATTTCAGCTCCATTTGGGAAAGATTGGAGCTTACATCGTGGAACAGGCTCCCCACGTGGGCGTGCCCTCCCCAGCGCTTCCCGGACAGCACAACTGCAAATCCAGGAACCTTCCCAAAAGCACTCTGCAGCCGATTTCAGCTGTTTCCATGTCTGACTGGAGCCATCCGTTTGCTTCACACCCCAGAGTGAGACTCAGGTCTGCCCCTGAGCCCCATCCCCCTCTTGTTTGTGCCACCTCCCTTCCGCGCTTGATGCTCACCTGAAGCCAGGCAGGACCAGGTGACAGGGTGACCCTCGGGCACTTTGAAGATGTGTTCTTCATCTGCATCCTCAATGTGGGGAGGAACTGGGAACACAAGCCCCCAGGGACCTCAGCAGCTGGCCAGCTTGGCCTCTGAGCTCACATCCTAAGGACTCCAGCACACCCAGCATGTCCAGTCTTAACTCATGTCTGTTCCTGCAAGGGTGGAGCTCTGAAACCCCACCAGGAATCCTGCAGCAGACAGAAGACCCCTCCTTACCTAGGACCTCCACGTGGAAATGCCTCCTGGCCTCCCCAGCTATGTTGCTGGCCAGGCAGGAATAGTGACCACCATCCTGGGCTCGTGCCTGGGTGAGCCTCAGCAGCCAACCCCCTGGAGACACAGAGCAGAGAGATCTCAGGACCCTGATCCAGGTACCAGCAAATCCCAACCGTGTTCCTGTGGGGCTGTAGCTCCACCGTGAGTTTGAACTCATCAGTGTTCAGTGGGGCAAAATGCATTCCCAAAGCACTCATCCCTCACTGCACCCAAACCTCTGACCTGAAAGCACGTGAGTGTGCTCGCTGGGGGTGACAGGAGAGCCATCCCAGAACCAGGTGACAGTGGGCTGGGGAATGCCAGTGGCCTCACAGGTCAGTGTCAGGGATCCTTGCAGGGAAACGCTGACATTGGTTGTCAATCCTGATCCTCGAATGAACTCAGGAGGAACTGGGGGTGCAGAAAAAGGTGGACATTCATTTGCAAAGCAGCCAGGACATCAAAGGAGCAAAGCAAAGAGGGGAGAACTGGGTGAACCTGGTTTTTCCCACCTTCTTGCCTTGCACAGCTTTAGTACACGAACCCCAGAAGGACCATTAGCATCACCTGGAGATGGTGACTTTAAAGGTGTTGTGGGACAGGTGACCCACAGCAAGTGCCACTTACCTGCACACCTGAGCCCAGGCTTAGAGCTGTCACACTGGGATGGTCACACAGCCTAAACCACCTCAGACCTTTCATAACTCAAGTGACCTTGACCCATGGTGCTTCCCCAAGTCCTTACATGAGATAATCTGCTGTGATGGCTCTGGAAAGAAACTCCTGCCTGATGGACACAGCTGTTCCTGAAGCATAACCCTGCTGACCCTGAGACCTGCTACATATTGGATTATCCAAAATCTACTCCACATCACCACCCTCCTCATCCTGCCTGCATCCACTCCACCCCAGCCACCAGCCCCATCCCGTGTCCTTACCATGCACCACAACATCAAACTCCCTCTGCTCCTGCCCCTCTGAGTTGGTGACCAGGCAAGTGTAGTGTCCTGCGTGGGCCACCTCTGCCCTGGGGATGTGCAGCCGCCTCCCTTGCTCTGTGAGCAGGAGCCCATCCCCACCAGCCACGGGCTGCCCGTCCTTCACCCACGTCACCCACGGTGGTGGTGTCCCCATGGCCTTGCACTCCAGAGCTGTCTCACCACCCTCGATGACAGAAACCTTCCTCAGGGTGCTGCTGCTGCCCTGGACCCTTGGCAGAGCTGTGGGCAGAGTGACAGAGGGTGGAGGGGACAACTCCCTCAGCAGTGCGCAAATGGAAGAGCAAAGCTGACCCAGGGAGCAGCATCCCTTCCAAAATATCCAGCCAGCAGGCAAAGGCTGGACCTTGCATTGAGAGAAGCCACAACACCTCCTCCCACCCCTGCAGTCTCTGCTCCCCCATGCTCACCCTGCACCTCCAGGTGATGCTCCTTGCTGCTGCTGCCAGCAGCATTCCTGCACTCGCAGGTGTACGTCCCCTGGTCCTGCAGCTGCACCTTCTCCATGTACACCACGTTCCCTCCTGGGGACACCAGCTTTGGGCTCCCTGGCTGCGTGGAAAGGGGCTCACCTGCTCAGGGAAGGGGACAGCAGCTTCCCCTCAGGCTCCCAGCAGAAGTTGGATACTGCTCCACAAAAAGTGCTCCTTGCTCCAAGGAGACCAACCCATGTGGGGAGGGATAAGGCTGAGGAACAGGGTCCTACCGTCCTTCCACCAGCTCAGGGTGGGCAGGGGGACCCCGTGGCACTCACAGGCCAGCTGCACAGATTGCCCCTCTAGCACAGACACAGCCTCAGGCTCTGGTGAGGAGAAGGATGGAGGCACTGCAGGGATTAGAGGAGCAGCTCGTTGATGGCACAGGACAAGAGGAGAAGGGCAGCTCCTCACTGGAGCTCCATCCTGCTGGATACACACCCCCTGCAGCCCTGCTGGGTGCCACAAAAAGCCCAGTGACATTCCCCTGCCCTGGCTCCCTATGGAAACAATAACCTTGTCCCCCCCAGCCAAGTGAGGGATGCTTTTAATTGCACGAGGCCAACAGCAGAGGATGACCAAGCATCCCACAAGCAAGCCAAGGTCAGGCTGGCCAGACACAGCCTTGTTAGGCAGCCCTGCTCACTGAGGTGGTTACCCAAATCTTTCCATTATCAGATGATGTTCTCAGCTGTTCATAAATACAGCTGGCTGGAAAATGGTAACTCCTTCCCATGAGGGATATCAGTTTGGAGAAGAAAAGCTTCAACACCCAGAAACCCTTGAAAAACAAAAACAGCAGAACCCAAACAATCCACCCGAGCCAGGACGGCAGACGTGCAAACATTTCCCTGGGAAGAGATTGCAGGAACAAGCCCAGAGCAGGAGAACTGGATCTCCTCCACTCCCTGGCCACCTGCCTGCAGGACTTCCACCAACTGGCCTAGAGCATCCCCGAGAAAAGCCAGAGCCTGGCTCAGCCCCATGTGCTGTGGACATGCTGAGTGGTCTGGGAAGCTGCAGGGATGCTTGGATCAAGTGAGAACAAGTGTCCAGAGCCTGACTTGGTAGCAGCCCACTGACTGCACCGAGTCTGGGGGGACAGAAATGTCACCAGGCACACAGGGTGCAAAAGGGACAGGGTGGGTGGGTGACCCCGCAATGGGGACCTGTCAATACCCATCCATGGGGCCATGGCTTTCCAGGACATTATTTGGGATGAACACATAACTGGAATGGCAAATGAAGCTGAGGACAGAGGTTTGCTAGAGCCATCTTCCAGGGATGTGTCCTGAGGGCTGGGACAACCCCATGGGTGCCACACGAGATATTCCAGGGGAGAAGCCCCCATCCCTCAGGAGCCCTCAGCTGCACTCACCAGTGACCTGCAGGCTGTACCAGAGCTCGGCCACCCCGGCCAGGCTGGAGGCCACGCAGCGGTAGCTGCCAGCATCCGAGAGTTGGACTCGTGGGATCTCCAGGAGCTTCCCATCCCTGGCCAGGGCCAGTCCTGCTCCAGCCGAGAGCTGTTCGTGCCCCTTGTACCAGGTGATGTCTGGAGGGAGGCAGGCAGCTGAGCTGTGAGGAGCCACGCTGCTGCCCCCCTCACCCAGGGAAAACCCCAGGGATTCAGGAGGAAGGGCTGAGGGACAGGACTGACTCACCGGGAGCAGGCAGCCCCGAGGCCAGGCATTCCAGGGATGCTGAGCTGTTCTCTGGGATGGCCAGATCCACCGTGCTGGGTTCGATGTTTGGAGGCACTGCAACCCAGCACCGGCTGTCACGGGCTCTGTGTCACCCGGGCTGTCTGCGGCCACCACAGTGCAGGGCCCTGGGGCACAGCCAGGCTCACCGATGGCTCCCAGCACACACTGAGCCCTGCAGAGCAGCAGCTGGGGGCCACAGCTTGGTCCTCACTCTGGGAGGGGACCACATCACCCCATGGTGCCACCACTGCTCCCCAGGACACCCAGCAGGTTTGCTCCCTGCCCCAATGAGACATTTGTCTTTCTCAGGCAGAGATCTCTGCTCCCTGTCTGGTTTCTCACCTGGCACCTTCAGAGTCACAATCTGCTGGGGGAGGGGAAATGGGGCTGAGGGAGGACCAGAAAATACCAGTCAAGGATTTACTGTGGTGCCAGTGGCCATCAGCTCTCAGCTTCATCGACAAAAGACAAGATCCCAAGGAATCAAGCCAGTGACCCTACACCTATCAAAAAACTGGGCCAAGAACTCCTACCCTTTTGGGCAGCCACGTTCCTCCCAATACATGGGATGGATAGCAGATCTCTCACCAGATGCTGCACTCACCATGCACTGAAACCTGCACCTCTGCCTGGGCCAGCCCTGCCCAGTTGCTGCCCTGGCAGATGTAGAGCCCTTCATGGCCAAGCCCCACTTGGGTGACCAGCAGAGTCCCACCATCCTCAGACATCACCACACCATCCTGCCCATCCAGCGGGTGCCCATCCTTCAGCCACCTGCGAGGAAGGGGACAGGCAGCAAATCCTTGGTCTGTCCTGCCACCAGCAGGGAGAATGATGGGGTGCTGGCAGCAAGGACTGTCCCTTTGTCACCCAGAAAGGGGCTGGCAGTGCCAGCAGAGGACACCAGGAACAAGAAGGAATGGATGCCTCCCACCCTAAGGGACATCACAAGCCATCCTGGGAACACAGGGAGCACCCACCACTGCAGCACTCACTGGATCTGGGGTGGGGGGTTGCCCACGGCGTGGCAGGGGATCCTCAGGGAGGTGTTGACCACAGCTGTCAGGTGGCTTTCCCCATCACCAATCCACAGCTGGGGAGGAGCTGGGGGGAGAGGGGACTTCAGGTTGGGACCACCCTCGGACCCTGGTGCAGGGATGTGACAGCAGCCAAGGGTTTGCAGGGTGCAGGGCCCCAGTGGCACAGGAAGGCCAGGGAGGGGTGTTTGCACCTTGGACGTGCAGGCTGTAGCTGAGGGAGGCGTTCCCTGCAGCGTTGGTGGCTGTGCAGGTGTAGAGGCCACTGTCTGTCACCTGGAGCTCAGACAGCTGGAGGGATCCTGAAGGGAGCACGCTGTACCTTGGGGGAGAAGGAACAGAAAAGCTGGAGGGGAGAAACAGCCATGTCACCCAAATCCTGGGCAGGAGCTAAGGGCTGAGCTCACCATCACCTTGAGACAGCCAAGAGAAGGTCACCATGGCCACCTCCCATTCAAAGAGGGTGGCACAGCTGCCCATGGGGGCAAAACCCCTTTGCTCAGCCCCAGCACGAGCTCAGCATGAGGCAGCACGTGAGCCCAGGGGGATGAAGGAGGACAAGGGTCCCCCCAGAGCACAGTCCCTGCAGCTGGAGCTGGCCACGCTCTCATTCCCAGCCTCATCTGTGCTCCACAGACATAGCATCATCTCAGCCCACGGCTGCAGACTCCTCCTCGTGTGGTCCCATAAATCACCCAGCATGGACAAGCCAGCTGAGATGTGGGGAGCAGCACAGGCCAGCCAGGAACAACCCTGGCAAATCAGACACAAACAACAAGGCAATACATCCCCCAAAAGGAGCAAAAACAAGATGCCTTTCTGTTCCCCAGGCCACAGAAAGGTTTAACCCCAAGACCAAGGCTTGTGACCTTAGAGGGTCCTTTCCAACATGGTGCTAACATATGGAAAAAACACTGGAAAACCAAGAGAACCTGAAGAATGTTTGGTTCTGTGTTTATCCTCACCCATCAAATCACATTAAATGACTGTCTCATGGCTGTCATCAGCTTCAACACCATCGACAAACTGATTTGTCCCTCCAGAAGTCACTCACTGGAACACAACTGGCCTAAAACCCCTCATCCCAGTGCAGACAAAGCCACTGGTGAGCATCAGGCTTTTTTCTATCTTCTGAACATCTGCTGGGACCAAGCAGCTGCTTCCAATCATTCATGTGCCTACCCTGGATGCAGGGCTGGGGTTGGGAGGGAAAGGCAATTCCAGCACAGCTCCTCACCCCGCTGTCTGTCTGCCTTCCTGCACATTCCTGCCTTGTGCTGTCACAGGGTCAAGCATGTGCCTGGGGATGGTGGATCCCTGTGGGAAGTGTTGGACCAGGGCTTGACGCTTCTTGGGATGAGGTTTGGCACAAACAGGGTTTTTAGCCCAGCAGTGGCTTTTTCAGCTGCTTGGCAGGGAGATGTGAAGGACACCCCGGGCATCCTGTGGCCAATGCTCAGTGGAGGAGCTGAGACAGCCAAGCAGTCCTGCATTAACAGCTGAATCCCTTCACGGACTTGACACCCCTTTGAAGAGACACAAAACCCCAGGGGACCGTGGCCCCCAGCACCCAGAACCCTCCTTACCTCGTGGTGGGGAGAGGCAGGGGCTGGGGCTCCCGGCTCCACACCACCAAGGGAGGGGGATGTCCCTGGGCCTCGCAGGGCAGGGTGGCCTCCTGCCCCAGCACAGCCAGGATGGGGACAGGGTCCGATGCCTGCGATCCATTCACGCTGATCCTGGGCTTTGCTGGATGGAGAGGAAGCACAGCTGGTGCAGGGACACCTCAGGGCCCCCCCAGCTCTCATCACTTCTCTTCCCATCCTGCAAACCCATCTGGCACCTAGATAGGTGCTCCAAGGAAGCCAAGAGTGTTCCCAGGTCATTCTGTCCCTGCCAGCTCCCTCTGGAGCTGTCCTGAGCACTCACTGCTGATGGAGAGCTGCATCTCCCGGCTGGAGAATCCTGCTGCATTGGTGGCTGTGCAGAAGTAAGTGCCAGCATCCCCAGGGGATGGTGAAGGGATCAGGAGGGTCCCATCGGGGTCCAGGTGGTAGTGTGGGCTCAGTGAAATGGGCTCTGTGTCCTACAGAGGAAAGGCAAGGGAGGAAGGCAGAGATTGTCCCATCAGAGCAAGCCATGTCCTGGTCCCAGCTTCCAGGGCACTCAGTGCCACCTGCCCAGGCAGCCACAGCCACACTGGAGAGCTCCAACCCCTTCAGACACATTACCCTGATCCCGAGGGTGGCCCTGGCCTGGCTGGCAGGGACACAGCAGCCCGCCTGTCCCTGTCACCCACCTTTGCCCAGGTGACAGCCGGGGGGGGCACGCCGGTGGCATTACACCGCAGGGTGACAGCCACTCCCTCGGTGGCAGTGACCAGAGCAGGGCCAGGCTCAATGCTGGGAGGAACTGGGAAGGAAGAGAAGCCCCTCATCCTGCATGGCCAGGGCCACGACCACCACGGAGGGCAGAGCACAGAGAGCTCTGTGTCACTGCCCAGCAGGGACACCCAGCTCCCTGCCACTCACCGTGGATGACCAGGGACACGTCCTGCCTGTGAGAGCCCAGGGCATTGGTCACCTCACAGGTGAATGTCCCTGCATCCCCCCGTGATGCCTGGTCCACGTGCAGGCTCCCATCAGCCCGGATAGAATAGCGGTCACCTGGGGCTACCTGGACATGGGCAGAGAGCAGCAAGCAGGACAGATGGCAGGGTCAAACAACAACATAACTCCACATCCAGAAAAGAATCCTTGAGCAACATCCTGATGTGGAGATAGACCCACGTTGCCTTCCCAACACAAATGCTCCATTGGATTCTTTCACCAGCAGCTTTCCCCCCAAAGTTTGAGGGACACATGCTGCAGCGAAGCCCCACCAGAGGGGAGGTGTCCATCCAGCCACCCACCATCCCAGCAGGCACGGAATTCTCACCATCTTCCCATCCTTCAGCCAGCGGCGGGCTGGGAAGGGGCTCCCAGCCAGGATCACACACGGCAGGGACACGGGCTGGCCTGGGAGCACACGGACCACGGGGGATGCAAGAGCTATTTCTGGGGCTGCTTGAAAGAGGGGAAAGGGAACCAGTATTCATCAGTGATAAACTGGCCAGGAACACTCAGGAGAATGGATCTAAATCACCTTTCTCCCAAGGTCTGGATCCTGGCTCAGCATGAGCCAGCTCTAATTCCACATCCCCAGGAATTTGGGGATACTCGCTGCAGTTTGGGTCCATGTCAGCATATGAAGCCAAAGAGGGCTTGGGAGGGCATTGCCCAAACCCTGCCCTGGGGCTGCTGAGCATTCACCGTGGCCAGCTCAGGACCAGAGACAGCTGCTCTGGTCTGCCACTCGCTCACTGCCAGCACAGCTGGGATCAATTCACGGAGCAAAGCACAGGAAAACAAACCCTGTCCCGTGACTGTGAGCTTGACCTCTGCGTGGATTTTCCCAAACTCATTCTGGGCTTCACAGATGTAGATGGCTTGGTCATCCAGTGAGGCACCTGGAGCACAGTGGGGAGAAGTCTCAGCCTGGTGGGGCTGGAGAGACCCGGGCAAGCTCCAGGACAGGGACCACCCTCCCCTGCCCCACCACCATCTCCAGTGGGGACAGACCCCTCAGCCCTGGAGGCTTGCAGGTTGTTGCTGCACAGCTAAGCTTGCACAAGTTAAAAATACAAACAAATGCAAGCACACTCAGCTCTTACTGTCAATGAAGAGCTGGGCAGCCTCCAGCTGGCTGGAAGCACCCTGGGGTTCCTGCCAGCCCACCAGGGGCTTCCCATCCTGCCGGGACCAGGTGACCTGTGGCAGGGGAGACCCCTCGACACGGCACAGCAGGCTCACACTCTCCCCAACCTTGACCTCCACGTCGCCCAGGGGCTCAGGAAAGTGAGGGGCAGCTGGAGGAGAGAGCAACAGAGAAAGGGCTTAGGCAGGTCCAGCATCCCAGCTTCCCCACAGCTGAGCCTGGGGAAGGGATGGGGCTGCAAAGCCAATGAGCCAGGTGCCCTGACAAGCCATGAGACTGGCTTGAAGCATTTGGAGCTTTTCCAAAGCTGTTAGAGCCATTGCAGTTTCCATCTCTTCCAGTTACACTCATCGACTCCTAGCTCAGCAAAATAACTTGCACTTTTCCATCTTTAACTGCTTTAAACCCTGTTGACCTGAACAGAGCCTTCCCTCCTCCTCCTCATGCTCTTTCATCCCTTCTGCCTCCAGCAAAAGATTTTCACTGGATTTTCAGACAGCAAAAGCCAGCCCCCACCTCTGCCTAATCCCACTGAATGCATTTTGCCTCCCCAGATGTACCCCCCAGGCCCTCATGTCCCTGTGCAATAACAACTGCCTTGCCCTTTCCCACTTATTGAGCCTCCTGCATCTTCCCAAAGCTGGGAAATCCTGCCAGGCTCCCGCCCGTTTGTACCAAGCACCTCCCTGCTGGGAAGCCCGGGGGACTTGGGGAGCTGAGCCAGAAAGGAGAGCTGGGTAAGAGGCTTGGGCAGCGGGCAGGAAGGACCCAGAGGGACTTACAGCCCACGTGCAGCAGGGTGCTGTGGAGGGCCATGCCAGCCTCGCCGAGGGCCTGGCAGCTGTAGTGCCCCGCGTCCTCCTCCCGCACCGCCTGCAGCCGCAGCACCGCCCGCTGCGTGCCCGCCGGGAACGCCGCCACCGCCTGCTCCCCTGCCCCGACACCCCCATGTCAGCACCACACGTGCCTCCGTGGGCCCCCGATGAAGCCACACCCGGGGGGACCCCACCGGTGATGTCCCTGCGGGGTGCCGGTCTCACCTTTGTACCACACGATGTGGGGTGGGGGTGCCCCCGAAACCCAGCACTCCAGGGTCACATCCTCTCCCACCAGCACCTTCAGGCTGGGCGTCACTGCCAGGATGGCAGGAGGTTCTGTGCCATGGGGAGAGGTGTCTTTGGTCTCTCTGCTGTGCTGGGTGTGGCACCATTCAGCCCAAGAGGGCCCCAGAGCCCTGGGAGCTGTCCCCCAACACCCTTTATCACACCCAGCCCCATTTCCAGTGTTCTGACCCCAGGACCCTCCACCACACACAGCCCCATGCCCAGCGTGCTGCCAGTGAGCAGGGAGCGGGTACCAGTGAACTCCAGGGTGATCACTTGCTCGTCCCAGCCCAGCGTGCTGCTGGCATAGCAGCTGTAATTCCCTGCATCCTCTGGGACAGCAGACCTGATGTGCAGGGTGCCCTCAGCATCCCTGAAAACCCTGCAGCAAACGGGAGAGAAAGGGAAAAATGAGCCCTGTGAAAACAGGGATGATGGAAAATGTGTTGCTATAAATGAGCAGGTTTCAGGCCATGCTGGGCATGTGGTGGATGTGGGTCAGCACTTAGAGCCAGCTGCTGCAGGGAAGGACTTTGCTTTGAACCAGGGAAAAGAGCTGAGAATTGGGCTTTTTCATCTCAAAAGTCCAAAAGCCTTTCCCAAAGTCAACTCTGGAACTCACAGCCTGACACAAGCAGGAGTTGAAAGGCAAAAAGCAGAAGAAATTAAGGGGAAGTACAAGGAGTATTTTGAGACTTGAGCTCACACCAGGTGTGCAAAGTGGGGACGGTGACCTGGATAAGGCAGGATGGCTTAAAAATAAATACAGGAAATTAAGGCCAGCAGCGTGCCAGCATCTCAGGAGCTGGGATACTGCAATGCCTCCCTCTTTCCAGAGCAACGGCAGCCCCAAGCCTCCCTCCCTCAACTTATACATCCCTGCAAGAGGAGCAGCATCCCTGTGGGACAGGCGGGATGGAGGCTCCTGGATCCCCAGGGGTTACCTCTCATCCTGCTGCAGTGCCCAGGCCCAGCGCTTCCAGCTGGTGTGGGGCTGGGGGTGGCCCCCAGCCGTGCAGTTCAGCCTCAGCTCCTGGCCCCTGCTGAAACGCTGAGGGCTGGGATCCACCTTCACCCACGGCGCCTCTGCACGGGGATGGAGCAGGGCTCAGCCCCCGGGTGCCATTCAGCACCCTCCCCAGGCCGGGGTGCCACCCGGGGGCACAGCCTACCCTGGACGAAGAGCCACAGGGAGGCAGTGGCAGTGCCACGGGCGCTCTGTGCCACACACTCGTACAGGCCCTCGTCCCCCGGCCGCACTGGGCTGATCTCCAGGGAGCTGTTCTGCAGCAGCCGGGTCCGGCCGTCCCCTGGCTGTGCCGCCTTCCCGTCCCAGCTCCAGGTCAGGTTGTAGGGCACATCCCCCAGAACCACGCAGGACATGACCACGTCTTGGCCCGGGGAAGCCGTGATGTTGCCTGGGGCGATGAGGCGGGGCGGTGGCTCTACAAACACGGGATGTCTGGGTGAAAGGAGCCTGTGCCCAGGCACAGACGTGGAAAGGGCTCTCAGGCTTGGCACAAGCAGCCCCACCTGAGACAGAGACGTAGGCACGAGCCCGGGTGGCTCCGACCTTGCTCGTGGCTGTGCACTCATAGAAGCCTTCATCACTCTCAGACACTGCAGGGATCAACCAGCTGATGTTCCCTGAAATCCTGCAAAAAGGGAGAGGTGAAAATATGGACCACACCCACCTTGGGACTGCCATGCCACCATCCTAGTCCTACTCCCTGGGACTGTTTTTTCATCTGAGTCAGGCAAAGAGGTGCAGCCCCACTTGCTGTGGACCTGTCCCTTGGAATTTCTCTCTTGGGACGCTCAGAACCTGAAGGCACCCACCCAGCACACAGCACCCAACCCAGCTGGCACAGCTCAGGCACTCCTAGGGCTCACTGGGCCACACCAGAGGCTCACCTGAAGAGCTGCCCTTCCCTGAGCTTCGTCCTGCCACGGCTGAGCTTTAGGCTGAAAGGGACCTCACTCCATGCAGAGCAGGAGATGAGCTGTGGCTCATGGTTGTAAGCCTGGATCTTGCTGGAGATGTTCACTTTAGGCAGACCTGGAAGGGGTTGGGGACACGCAGATGTACAACACCCTTGGAAGCTCACAGGGAAGCAGGATGGGCAAGGAGAAACCAAAGCAGAGGCAGTGCTGGAGCCTCTGGTCCCTGCTCAGCATCTGTGGGTTCCACTCACTGGGGACCACGCTGGTGTAGGTGACCCCTGAGAGGCGGTGCAGGGGGTGGCCCTGGGCATCTTCACCCTTCACCTTCAGCAGAAAGTCACCAGGGGGGACCCAGAGTGGCGAACCCACCCAGAGCTGCTGGGCAGAGCCTGAGGAGGAGTTGAAGAAGGGCTGCACGGGCAGCGAGAGGAGGATGTGACCCGAGGTGTTGAAGAGCTCGATCTCCTGCAGGTGCCCAGGAGGCCTCAGACCAGTGCAGTTCACCAACACAGAGATGGGCAGACCTGGAAAACGGGGAGGGAAAAAGCCACCAACCACATTCCTGGCTGCAAAACGCCCAGATGCAGCATCCAGCCCCCCGGGCAGCACCACCCTCACCCTGCACCGGCCGCTCTCCGGGCTGGCTGGTGTCAAATTCCGGCTGGGAGGAGAAACTGGCTTGAAAATTAACATTGCTGATGCCCGTGATCCTCAGCGAGTGGCGGCGACTGCTCCGGGCCTGGAAGCAGATTGAGAGTCAAGAGCTGAGGGCAGGGGAAGGGAGAAGAGATGGAAAGGAAAAGGTTACAGGTGGCCCCTTTCAGCCTGCTCACACATCCTCTGCCTGGCCCAACATGGATGGGGAAAGTTCACACCTGGAAAAGCCTGGCAAGCTAAATATCCATCAGGGAAAGGCAGAGGATGTGCCACCAGCCTACCGTGACCAGCCACGTCCCTGGCTCGTAGGGCTCCACGGCCACCACCATGGCAGAGTTGGGGATGTTGAGCAGCTCCTTCAGACCTCGGCCTTTCTCCAGAACCTTTCCTGTAACAGTAAGAGAATGTCTTGGATGGGCAACCCACGTTTATCCCCTGGTTCCTACAGCAGCCAGGAGCTGCCTCCCTCAGGGCAGTGCAGAGCTAATCACAGATCACAGCCAGGGCAGCAGGGGAAACACCCAAAGGCAAAGCCACCCTGGGAGGGGAGCAGGGAGGTGTGCTGGTGCTATTGGGGGCTTTGTAGATCATCCCCTTTTCATTTGAGCTTCAGGGCAGGTTTTGGTGAACCCCTTCCTGCTTGTCTCACCTGAGGTCTTTCTGGAGGGCAAAGCATCATCCCCTCCTTGTTGTCCCTCTCCCCTGGGCTCCTACCTGCTGGATCCTGGACCTTGATCCCTGGGGCAGGGCCACTCAGGGAGATGGTGACCTCCTTCAGGCTGGGATCAAAGGGGACCTGCCATGTGTTCTCCCCACCATCCTCATGGTCCGTGGACAGCAGGTGGACCTTGGAAGCCTGGATGGCCTCTTCCACCCACTTCAGCACCTGAAGGCAGGCAGGGGAGGATTAAACCTGGCTCTCCCCTCACCGACAGGCACAGCCTCACTTCAGCAGAAGGGGCCAGGCCTCCCCACTCACCTCTGTCACCTGCTGCTTGTCCAGGTGGAAGATCTGCCCGGAGCTGGTGGCAGCGATGCGCTCATACACGCGATACCCGGGGTGGCTCCTGTCCCCGCAGTCCCCCGTCAGCACAAACACCACCTGCCACAGCAACGGCCCCGTGACATCCCACCCACCCACGGGAGTGGGCACAGCTGCCATCCACCAGCATCCCAGGACATCGAATCGGCCCGGGGGATGCAAAACTCCCCCCAGTCCAGCGGTTTTACGGCTGCGTCCCACTGATGGGAGCTGCTGTTGCAGGAGCCCTGCGGGCAGCGCCAGGGCCGCTCACCTGGCTCTGCTTGTGCTGCAGCAGCCGCAGCAGCTCCTCCTGCTGCTCGTAGTCCTTGGCCCGAGCATCCGAGAAGACGTAAACGAAGGAGCCGGGATGCGAGACCTCCACGGCCACCCTGATGGCTCCCACGCTCATCTCCGGGCAGTCCCCCCCGCCCTGAGGGACACAGCCAGGGACGTGGCACAGGCACCGAGACACCCAGTGCTCAGCTCCCGGCAGGATCCCCCCCGGGGGATGCTCGCGGGGAGGAACTACCCCGTTTTTCTGGAGCCAGCGGGATGGAACTGCAGGGACACTGAGGAGCGCACAGCACCCTGTCTCACTAACGATGACAATTAAAGCACTCATTTGGGGATCCACGCTCATTGGTTTCCCACAGATACCCTCAGCGGGCTCATTTGTGCCCGTCCCTGTGGATACAGAGCCAGCCACCCCAGGGAAGCCTCCTGGCACAGAGAGGACCAGCTCCCACTTTCCCAGGGCTTGGCACCCCGAAGGGATGGGACAGCATTTGCAGCCTCAGCGTTACACCTCCTGCCAAAACAGCTGCATCCGAAGGGAAACGCCTCAGGGATTTAACAATTCACAGGAGGCAGGGCAAGAGTGGGGATGGATAAAGCAGGATTAAGCTCCCAGGGAACATTTCGGCTGGCAGAAAACAGATGAAATAATTAAAAAAAAAAACAAACAAACCAGAAAATAAAAACTCAATTATCAAGCAGTAGCTCTAGAAGAGATTTTTGGTTGCATGGAGAGTCTGTGCAAACTCTCCTGAGAATAACATCTCCATTAGGGACAAGAGATGCGGACTGGGAATTCTCTGCCCTGTTGCAGGACTCTGGGGCACAGCATCACCATTACCCATCCTCTGCACTTCCCCCCCTCCATGTGCAGCCCCCAGCCAGTCTGGCTCAGCCTGGACACCCTTCAGGATTGGAAGATGCAGGGATTGCTCCCAGAACTCCCCTCCATGCAGTGCCAGGCTTCCCCCTGAGGCAGTGTGGGGCTGAGGATGCCTACCTGGACCTGGAGCTCCCGCAGGCGCTGCTGGAAGAGCTGGGGATCCGTGGTGAGGGTGACAGGTCCCACCTCTGCAAGGACATGGATGCCATCACCTGAGCCCAGCACCAGCTTCTTCCAGTGCCACCCACACTGCTGGGACTCCTGCCCTGGCTCAAACACCTGTGACACTCAGGGTCCAGCATCTACCCTGGCTTGACACCAGGAGAGAAGTGGGTTTGGGCAGACCAGCCCCTGTGCCCATACTGTGACCACTTTGGCAAACTGTTCCCGTGCCCAGGAATTCCTCCCGACACGTTGGGTGGTCCCAGCCAGGGTGAGCTGCAAACCCAGTGCCTTTTTCTACTGGGGAGATTCCCAGCAAAGCACTGCAGAATCAATTCACTGCCTCTGCCTCCTTCCCTGTCTGGCTCCAATGGTTTTCATTCAACTCAGTGTTTCTGCTAAAAAAAAAGCTTGGGTGCCACTGGCCTTGTAGGAGGCCAGGGCTCTTTTGGGGAACAGCTGCCCTTTTATGGGTGGGCACAAAAAGAAGACAAAGACAGGGTCAGAAAGAAATTATTCTGGTATCACAGCAAGTTACCAAAGCCTCTTCAGAAGTGGTGTTTTTACTGAGGTAATGTGGAAGCATGTTGTGGATTTGGACAGAAATTACCCCCCATGATTACTCCAGGGAGATTAGAGCAGGATNGTGCCACTGGCCTTGTAGGAGGCCAGGGCTCTTTTGGGGAACAGCTGCCCTTTTATGGGTGGGCACAAAAAGAAGACAAAGACAGGGTCAGAAAGAAATTATTCTGGTATCACAGCAAGTTACCAAAGCCTCTTCAGAAGTGGTGTTTTTACTGAGGTAATGTGGAAGCATGTTGTGGATTTGGACAGAAATTACCCCCCATGATTACTCCAGGGAGATTAGAGCAGGATGAAAGGGAAGGAGCCACCCACAACAAGGAGTCAGCACCCCTGGGATTAATAAGGTTCAAAAAGCCCACCCTGTGTCCACAGGGTGGCTTGGGGACAGGAGACCCAGCTCCCAGCTGTCGAGGTGCCATCATCACCACAGCAGTCACCAGGGCATTAAAAACTGGGAGAAGGGACAGCACAAGAACTTGTGAAGTGCATTCTCCTGACCCAGCCAGAAGCACAGCCCTGCTCCCCACAGCCCCATCCCCGGCAGGACACACCCTGCCCCTGCCGTACCTGGGTCGTGGAAAGGCACCAGAGCGTAGTTGCTGATGGGCTTCGTGCTCCTGCTGAGCGTCCGCTCCAGGATGCGGGAGGCCCCGTCCATCACCTGCACCAGGTCGTCGTACATGGAGCCGGTGACATCGAAGACAAAGGCAAGAGTGGCCCACCCTGGGGGGCTCTCGGCCAGACTGAGGGCCAGCAGCATCCAGAGACCCACAAACACCCCTCCGTGGGGTGGCATCGTGGGGGAGACGCTCAGGTGTCGGGAACAGCCCTTGTGTCCTTGTCCTCGCCCTTCCCGCGGACGCGCTGGGCAGGGTCCCCACGCCAGGGAGGGACACGGAGCGCAAGGGGCCACACGCGGCGGGGACGGAGAAGGGACCCCGGGCAGGGAACGCCCAGCCCTCCGCAGCTGCGGACCTGCCCCTCCAGCGTTCAACTTCTGGGAGGGAGGAGGAAGGGCGGGAGGAAAAACTGGACTTTTGGAGCCAGCGACGCGGCGGGGAGGTGGGTGGGAGCTGGAGGAAGTCGGGATGGAGATACAGGGACTGGGAAGCAGATGCTGCAGCCCACGGGATTGCCAAAAACACTGCCCAGGCCCCCTCCCCAGCCCCGACCCCCTGGCTCAGAGAGATCCTGCTCTGCTGGGGGGAGCGGGGGGTTAGGGGAGGACATGGGGGTCACAGCTGAGCACCTGCGAGGAAACTCTGCCAAAGCCCAGCGGGGGGAGAGACAGCTGCGAAGGGAGCCCCAAGGAAGGGAACTCCTCCTCTGCTGGGCAAAGGGCCCCGGGAATGGGGGTCTGCAACGGGGCTCGGCGGTCAGGGGGCTCCGTGGGGGGCTCGGGTGGGCTCACCCACGAGCAGGGAGCAGAGCACAAAGCCGGAGCCAGGCCGTGGGCTGGGACAGGCAGCGCTTGGCCGGGACAGGCAGCCCTTGGCCGAGAGTGCTGGCTGCGGGTGCCGAGCGTTTCCTGGCTGCCCCCGAAGCGGAGTGCTGAGCTCACGGCTGCTCCGCAGGGATGCTCTGCTCTTGCTCAACTCCCCCGCAGCGGGACCCAGGGAGCGTCTGCGGCCAACAGCCGGCTGCAGGTGAAGCTGTGCACCTCCTGCACCCCCAGCACCAGCCCTGCTCCTCCCAGACACAGGAGCTGGGGGACCTTGGAGATCACCCATCTCATGACCCACACTCAGGACGGTGGGACCATCCNGAGCTGCAAACCCAGTGCCTTTTTCTACTGGGGAGATTCCCAGCAAAGCACTGCAGAATCAATTCACTGCCTCTGCCTCCTTCCCTGTCTGGCTCCAATGGTTTTCATTCAACTCAGTGTTTCTGCTAAAAAAAAAGCTTGGGTGCCACTGGCCTTGTAGGAGGCCAGGGCTCTTTTGGGGAACAGCTGCCCTTTTATGGGTGGGCACAAAAAGAAGACAAAGACAGGGTCAGAAAGAAATTATTCTGGTATCACAGCAAGTTACCAAAGCCTCTTCAGAAGTGGTGTTTTTACTGAGGTAATGTGGAAGCATGTTGTGGATTTGGACAGAAATTACCCCCCATGATTACTCCAGGGAGATTAGAGCAGGATGAAAGGGAAGGAGCCACCCACAACAAGGAGTCAGCACCCCTGGGATTAATAAGGTTCAAAAAGCCCACCCTGTGCCCACAGGGTGGCTTGGGAACAGGAGCCCCAGCTCCCAGCTGTCGAGGTGCCATCATCACCACAGCAGTCACCAGGGCATTAAAAACAGGGAGAAGGGACAGCACAAGAACTTGTGAAGTGCATTCTCCTGACCCAGCCAGAAGCACAGCCCTGCTCCCCACAGCCCCATCCCCGGCAGGACACACCCTGCCCCTGCCGTACCTGGGTCGTGGAAAGGCACCAGAGCGTAGTTGCTGATGNCCCTGGGATTAATAAGGTTCAAAAAGCCCACCCTGTGTCCACAGGGTGGCTTGGGGACAGGAGACCCAGCTCCCAGCTGTCGAGGTGCCATCATCACCACAGCAGTCACCAGGGCATTAAAAACTGGGAGAAGGGACAGCACAAGAACATTCTCCAGACCCAGCCAGAAGCACAGCCCTGCTCCCCACAGCCCCATCCCTGGCAGGACACACCCTGCCCCTGTCCCGGGCGTACCTGGGTCATGGAAGGGCACCAGAGCGTAGTTGCTGATGGGCTTCGTGCTCCTGCTGAGCGTCCGCTCCAGGATGCGGGAGGCCCCGTCCATCACCTGCACCAGGTCGTCGTACATGGAGCCGGTGACATCGAAGACAAAGGCAAGAGTGGCCCACCCTGGGGGGCTCTCGGCCAGACTGAGGGCCAGCAGCATCCAGAGACCCACAAACACCCCTCCGTGGGGTGGCATCGTGGGGGAGACGCTCAGGTGTCGGGAACAGCCCTTGTGTCCTTGTCCTCGCCCTTCCCGCGGACGCGCTGGGCAGGGTCCCCACGCCAGGGAGGGACACGGAGCGCAAGGGGCCACACGCGGCGGGGACGGAGAAGGGACCCCGGGCAGGGAACGCCCAGCCCTCCGCAGCTGCGGACCTGCCCCTCCAGCGTTCAACTTCTGGGAGGGAGGAGGAAGGGCGGGAGGAAAAACTGGACTTTTGGAGCCAGCGACGCGGCGGGGAGGTGGGTGGGAGCTGGAGGAAGTCGGGATGGAGATACAGGGACTGGGAAGCAGATGCTGCAGCCCACGGGATTGCCAAAAACACTGCCCAGGCCCCCTCCCCAGCCCCGACCCCCTGGCTCAGAGACACCCTGCTCTGCTGGGGGGAGCGGGGGGTTAGGGGAGGACATGGGGGTCACAGCTGAGCACCTGCGAGGAAACTCTGCCAAAGCCCAGCGGGGGGAGAGACAGCTGCGAAGGGAGCCCCAAGGAAGGGAACTCCTCCTCTGCTGGGCAAAGGGCCCCGGGAATGGGGGTCTGCAACGGGGCTCGGCGGTCAGGGGGCTCCGTGGGGGGCTCGGGTGGGCTCACCCACGAGCAGGGAGCAGAGCACAAAGCCGGAGCCAGGCCGTGGGCTGGGACAGGCAGCGCTTGGCCGGGACAGGCAGCCCTTGGCCGAGAGTGCTGGCTGCGGGTGCCGAGCGTTTCCTGGCTGCCCCCGAAGCGGAGTGCTGAGCTCACGGCTGCTCCGCAGGGATGCTCTGCTCTTGCTCAACTCCCCCGCAGCGGGACCCAGGGAGCGTCTGCGGCCAACAGCCGGCTGCAGGTGAAGCTGTGCACCTCCTGCACCCCCAGCACCAGCCCTGCTCCTCCCAGACACAGGAGCTGGGGGACCTTGGAGATCACCCATCTCATGACCCACACTCAGGACGGTGGGACCATCCTGTGCATTCCTTTATCCCTACAAGCACGGGCTCAGCCTAGCCCAACCTCAGAATGGGCAAGGACATCTCCCTTAGAGCAGGGCAATGACACTCCTGCCCCTGGGGCTGTCCCACAACCAGGGCTTGCATTTCTCCAGCCTTTGCACCCCTAGCCCCACAGTGCCACACCTTAGGGCATCCCCAGTCACCAACCTGCATCCCAGCTCCATCCTGCACCCGGGCAGGCACAAAGAAACCCCAACAGCTTCTCCTCATCACCAAATTAAACCCAATCAGCCCCTCCCACACTCACCAGAGCTCCCAGGCCCAGGAGCACCTGTGCTAGCTGGGGTTTAACCCCTGCCCTGCTGGGGGTTATGGCACAGCCTCTGGGTAACCACCGTGGTTTGGAGCCTGTGCCTGTCCTTGTGCTCTCCATGGCACAGTGAGAAATCGCTGGGAGCTCCCACCATGTGCTGGCACAAAGCACCTCTGGAAAAAACCCCTGCACAAACACAGCCTCCTTGTTTGGACCATTAGGGCATCTCCTCTGGCCTCCTGAAAATAATTAGTGAGCCTCGTTAGGAGAGCAAACACAACAGACATGGGCTGGCAGGGAGGCCTGGCAGTGCTCGTTTCCGGAAGAGTTGGCAGCTCAGAATGGCCAACGCTGCACATGAAAAGCCCAGTGCAGGCTGTGAGCCCCCTGTGAGCCCTGCCAGGGATGGGGGCTGCCGAGGGGCATCTCCAGTCCGGGCAGTGGGACACAATTATGGAATATTTGTATCAAGATTCCTCCACAGCCACAGTGTGACAGAAATTACCCAATGGCTCCCAGCCCACTGCACCAACGAGGGGGCTCAGAGGGGGCTCATGGGCACATGGCTGTGTCTTCAGTGCAAAAGGAAAAAGGGATGCAGGCACTGTGTCAGGATGGGACCCCACAGAGGGAAAGCTGTGTTTGGGTAAAAGGAGGTGGGAAGAGCAGCGTTGTGGGGGTGGAGAGTGCCTGGAGCTGAGACCTGACAGCTCATCACAGGTGTGGTCACAGTGCCTGACTGACTGCCTGCCCACAGAGCCCTGAGCATCCCTATTTACACTTGTGCTGGTGCCATCACAGCCCTGTGCCTGGGGCACAGGACAGTGACACTCCCCAGGGCAGCTTTGGGGACCCCCGTGACCCCCAGCACACCACAGACCACTGCCACTCCATTACTGTCATTAAGCTTTTATTTCCACTGTCACAAAGTTCCTGGGTTTTGTTTTGTTCTGTTATTAAACTGTTTCATTTGCTTGGTTTGCTCTTGAATTCATCTCAAGACAAGGCAGCGGGGCATGCAAGCCGAGACACCGGCACGGACGCACACACAGGCTTCATCTTCACAAACAAGGCTCTTTGCTGGAGCTGCTGCTTCTCAGCCTGGGGCTCAGCCACCCCCTGGGCAGGTGTCACACCTGTGGCACAGGGCACCCAGCCCGGGGTGGTGGCCACGGGAGCAGAGAGAGAAGGGAAGGATGACTTTGGTGCAGGGCTGCTGGAATAGGCAGGGCTGACGTGTGTGAAACCCCAGAAGTGCTGCACCCCAAACTGTGCTGAGACTGGGGCCATCAGCTCCCTCCTTTGCCCTCAGGCCTCGCTTTTGCCCCAGCCACACCCTCCCCTCCAATGCCCTTGGGAAGGACAGGTGACAGATGCTCACTAAATGTCTCAAATCTCCTCCTTGCGTGGGGGACAGCGAGCTGGCTGCAGGTCACTCACCCCACACACATCCCAAGGGACCCCTCAGCCCTAAATACGTGGGAAGGGGGCAGCTCTGCCAGTGATTTCAGCTGCCCCCATACCATGCCATGCCTGGCCCTGCTCCAAGAGGGGTTCCAACCCAGATCCCAAGACTCCAAGACAATTCCACCCTCTGGGCAGCTGCAGGAGCAGTGACCTGGGCTGGGATTCCCCCAACCTCAGCCTCCCCATCCAACAGGAATGTGGTGTCCAGATGGCACGGGAAGAACCAACAGGCATCTGCTTCTGAGAAGGAGGGTGAGATGCAGCTGGTACCTGGCACAAAGAGGGTCTGGGGTCCTCCTGAGCAAACCCCCCCCAAAAACCCAATGGAGAGCTCTCCCAGCACCAGCCTGGTCTTGTTATAAACTGTATTAATTAACAACTTGCTCCAGGGGAAAAATACTTCACTTCTCTCTCTCCTGGGTCCTGGTTTGTGCTGTGAGGAGAGGCCAGGGGGGAATCTGCCCCCAGAGCCCTCTCCCACGTTTTTGCTCCCAGGGGAAACAGCAGAGCCCAGCCCAGCCCCGGAGCTCAAGGAAAGACAGATACAAAGCAGCAACAGTCAGCACACAGACAGAAAAGTGAAAAGAAAGGAAAGTACAGACATGGCATTTAATGGGGAAAACACCGACAGGGACAAATGAGAGGGGGGCACATGCCACAGTCACCAGGGCTGGACCCTCACCTCTGCCTGGCTGTGCTTTGGGCCCCCTTCCCGTGGCCAGGGCTCTATTTTGGACAGGCACCAGGAACCCGAGTAGGAACAGAGACAAACCAGGGCTTGCTGGCCGTTTCATCATGAGCAGGTGTAAAACAGAAGCTGGAATTAGAGACTGGCTGATGTGAATTCCACCCCAGCGTTTCAGGCACCATTCCCTGGTGCTCGGTGGGTCCTGAGCCCACGGCCCTGAGCTTCATCCAGCACTCGTGCTTGCCAGGGCACAGACACCAAACTGCTTTCCAGAGGGGGATGGCTCACCCCAGCCACTCCGCTGATGGGGAAACTGAGGCACGAGGAGGTTAAGGCCAACATTTCCAAGCACGAGATTCTCCAAGCCTGGTTTTCAGTGATACCAAGCCACTGCAGATCCTGGTGGTGTTCAGGAGGAATCAGGGGCCCTCTGTGCTCTCCAAAAGGGAGATCAGGACCATCCAAGCCAGAGTCCCAAACCCGTGGCCAGGGGGGAACCCTGGGGCCAAAAGGTTTTGCTCAGGGACACTCAGTGTGCCAAGAGCCCTGGCAGGGCTGACTCCCTGGGGAGACATCTGTGAGCACGGATGGAGCTCAACCCATGACAGGTCCTCCAACAATTAAAAGCTTTCCAGGGGAAAAGTGTCAGAGCAAATGAGGTTTGCCTTTGCCTGGGAACCATGTCAGACGTGGCAGGGCCCATCATTCATCAGCAGAGGTGATTACAGCAGTGTCACATTCATTGGCAACATCGATTGGCACCAGGAGGGGACCAGTCTGGCAGATGAGCATTCAACAAGTTGCAGGCACTGCAAAAACCTACCCCAGAGAGTTGCATTTTGGCCACAGAGCAACAAGGAAAACAAGGTTTCTGTGGGAGTGACTGAGGGACACCCTCCAGGAGCACCCCCACAATGAAACATGGGCATCCTCAGGGGCAGGAAGTGCAGAAGAGGCAGAAATATTGCACGTGGACGTGAGGTCAGTCTCCTTGGGGATGGGGAAAGGTGTTTTTTTATGGGTATCAAGAAGTACCACAAGCACAAAATCCCAAAACTGAGGAGCGGGGCTGCACGGTGAAGAACCAGCATCCCTTCCCTGGGGCATCTGTCGCTGCCATGCCAGGAGGATTCAGGGAACACTGAGGCACCACCTTGTCTCCTGCATCCTGAGACACCTCTCAGACTGTCCTCCACATCCAGATGTCACCTCCCACTGCCATGGGGACAGTCCTCTGTCTGGGCATAGCCACAGGAGCTGGGACACAGCTGGGTGGAAAGATGCTGCTACCATCAGCTGGACCAGAGATGGAAGGGTGAGACCCCAGGGTGGCTTCAGGGGTCCCAAAGGCTTCTTGCACTCTGCTCCTGAGGGAATGCTCATCTCTCCCTCCCCAGAGCAGGGGCCAAGGCAGCTGAGGCACCACCCATGCAAGGCTCATTCTCCAGCAGAGGTGCCAAAAGTGTCCCACGGTGTGGGTGCTGGTGGGGCTGAGCTGGGGGCACATCCCAGAGGGGTGCTGGGTGTTGATGGAGTTTGGAGAGGCCATGCAGGCCCTGCTCATGACAGAGAGGCTGCAGCCCCCTGTCCCCAGTGTATTCCCAGCCCTTTGCCTCCTCCAAGGTGGGGGCAAGTGGCTCCACTCAGGGCCGTGCCCTGGGTTCACAGCAAAACCTCCCATGTCCTGTGGGAGTGATGGGGTGAGGAGACACCCCGAGTGTGTACAGCCCAGCCTGGCACTCCCTTTGTCCCAGCTGGGATGGGGGGACAGAGAAAGGCAGGGCAAGGCTCCCCCTCTGGCCCTCCAGCACACAGGATGATTCACAGCCACCACCAAACACCTTCCCACCGTTTGCAAAGCAGAACATAGCAAAGGAATCTGCTTGAAAGCAAAACCCAACTCTGGGCTCCATTAATACTTTTTCATGCAGTGAGGAAATGAATAAAAGGAAGGAAATGGGGACGTTCTGGTGCCCGGCAGTTTCCTCACCCTGCCCAGCCAAGGGATGGAGCTTGGTCTGCTCAGAGTCTGGGCTGAGTGAGCCCTCACTGAGCTCCCAAAGGGAAGGGTGAACAGAAAAATGCAGGGAACACGGGAACAGGAAGAAGAAAAGAAGCTACAGCATTCCCTCCAAACAGCAGCCAGCCCACGGAGCTTGGGATACGGGGGGTGGGAGGAGAGGGGGGAAGGCAGATTTTTGGCTTCATTGTTATTGCAGGCTCCCGGGTCCCCGCAATAGTGTACGAGCATGTAAACCTTACAAATCCTCACCTGGGTGGGTGGACACACACACGAGAGACGAAACACAGCAGCAACATTTACAACAAATAAATAAGGATATCGATCGTCGAGATAGGCATATAAAAAAAANGAGCCGAGCCGGGCTGCCAGCGGCATCGTGGGTGACTCCAGGACTCTGTTCCCAATCGCCGTCGGTGCCTCGGCTCCCCGGCCACCCCACACCCGGGGGTGCAGCCCCCCGGTACCTTGGGGCTCCCACGGGAGGACCCCGCCGGCGCTTCCGCGGTCCCATCCGGAAACGTAGGAAAAAGGGAGCCCAGGGGGCGAGGAGGAGGCCGAGGGGGGCTCTGCCTGCGGCGATGCTCGACCCGTTCCCCCGGCCCTGAAGTCCCGGGCGTTCGCTGCCGCTCAGACCGGGGTCTGGCGCGGGGTTTTTGTTTGGTTTTTTTTTTGTTTTTTTTTTTTGGAAAAGGCGGAAGTTGGCAAATGGCAGCGGCTGGTTCAGAGTGCAGAGAGGGGGAGTGAGCTCGCGCTTCGAGGGCATCCCTGGCTCGTGGAACAGAAAGGAAGGCCGGGAGGGACAGGCAAGCTTCGCGCGGCGGTGGTCGGATGGCACGGAGAGCATCTTCCCCCAGGCATCTGCAGGAGAGGGTGGGGAGAGGGAAATGGAGTGAGAAGGGCGGCCAGGAATCCCTGTGGCCGTGCCTCACGCAACACCAGTGCAGCTGGAAGGGCAAAGCTGGAAACAGAATCGATATTGAAAATCTCAAAACTCCAGGAGGGTTAAAAAACACCCAATCCCCAGGACACTGGACTGTGATGACCAAAAACACTCCAAGGGACTCTGCACAGCTCCACAGGGCACAGCAAGGACCACAGGGTGCTCAGCCCAGCACCTGTATGATGCTGTGAACCAGTGTCCCTGACACTGCCGTGCCAAATCCAGCTCCAGGGCATAATATAATAAGATATAAAATAAATAAAACATTTAATATAATCTGTCTCTGGTGCGTCCCCATGCCCCCAGCACGCCAGCTGCCTCCCTGCCTCCTCTGCAGCCACATCTGCTGGGGAGGGCCTGAGCTGTGCCGCAGGCAAACACTTCCATCTCCACGGGATGAGGTCTGAGGGGGCTCTGTGATACGGGGACGACCTCTCAGGATGGAGGCAACATTCCCCCTGGCTGGATTTGGGGGGGTTATCCATGGTTTGGTGCTTCAGCAGAGGAGAACCAGCTGCCTGTGCCTGGGGGAGGTGGGAATGGCGTGAGGCAGGTGGGAGAAGGGGCCCCCACAGCCCCTGGGGCTGCACTCACCGCCGCTCGGCCCCGGGACTATACGAGCCCATCGTAGAGGGAGAGCGCCTGCACAATGGAGGGGTCGGCCTTGGAGCCCTCCTGGAATTCCTGCAGCGTCAGCTTCCCGTCTGCATTCTGCAAAACACTCCTGTTACTGCCCTGCCTCACCCCAGCCCCGGCACAGCCTCCCCACCCCACTGCCTCAGCCTCAGTTTCCCCACTGAGCCACCCACGCCTGCAGCCAGGGAGGGGACAATGCCACCTTGGAGAGCCTGAAATTGGGTCCCAGAGGGGTGTGGGTATCCCAGAGTGATCTCAGCAGCAGCTGAGACTTTGTGTTGGCAGGGCAAAGAGGCACCTGCAGGAGCCAGGAGGGACCCACAGCACCTCCCAAATCCCTTGGCCACAGGAAAAATGCCCTCAAGAGTCCTCACCTTGTCCATCATGGCAAAAATTCGATCCACCCTCTTCTCTGGTGTGTTCTCCTCTTCAGGAAGCTCCACTGTGTTCCCCTGCAGGCAGCAGGACAGGACCAAGTCACACACCCATCTGTGCCCTTCCTGGAGAGTGTCCCCAGGTGAGGATTGTCCCCCCACACCCCACATGAGGACAGGGTGCAAGGGGACAGTGTTGGCACTAGAACCACCCTCAGCAATCAGACCCAGCCACTGCCCTGGCCACGATGCCCACTGAAAAAGGTCAAAAAAGGAATTGGGGGTGTTTCAGCATTCTTAAAGAGCCAAGCTCCAGCCCAGCAGGGACCCCCAGGGGCTGCCTGGCCCCGTGTCCCCCCTGTCCCTCTTACCACCATCTGATAAATCGCATCCACAATGTCCAGCATCTCGTTCCTCGTGATGTATCCATCATTGTCCAAGTCATACAGCTTAAACGCCCCTGCAAGACAGAGCAGCACCAAGGGGCTGGGACTGTGGCCCCTGCCCTGCACCCTCGTGGGGCTGAGCCCACCAGCATCCCATGGGGAGCACTTACACCTCAGCTTCTCGTCCAGCGTCCCCCGCGAGGTGACCGACAGCGCCTGGATGAACTCCGAAAACTCGATCCTCCCATCCTGGGGGAGGAAAGGGGGGGTCAGGCTGCTGCTGCCACTCCTGCCCAGCAAAGTCCTCCCTGCCCATGTATCCCCTATGAGGGGGCACACCCAAAAAGGCAGCAGGGAAGGAGGAGTGATGCATTTATCTCCAGCGCTGCAATCCAGCCCACCAGTGACCATCCCAGCAGGAGCAGCTCTGGAGCACAGGGGGCACGGCATGGATGGGCTTTTGTCAGCAGCACCAAAACACAGCCAGTGCTTCTCCCTTCCTGCTTTGCCTTCCCCACGTGACTCTCCTCAACTAAAACAAGCGCGGGGGCTCGCTCCAGCTGCGCCACTCCAATTTCACGCCCCAGGAAGCACTGGAATATTTTGCTCCTCCAGTGCCAGGCACACACGTTCCAAACCCATCCCACCACCGCCAGCCCTGAGCGCCCTGGGCCGTGCCTCTGGATCCCACACTTACTTTGTTCTCATCGAAGACATTGAAAACAAAGGTGGCAAATTTGGTTGGGTCACCGAAGGGGAAGAACTGCTTGTAGATCTTCTGGAAGCCAGCAGCATCGAGCTGCCCGCTGGGACAGTCCTTGATAAAGCCCTTGTACCTGCGAAGGGAGGGCAGGGCGTGGGCCCACGAGGGTCTCCCCACTGAGATGGGAGACTCTCCCCAGTGGGCTGGAGCTGGGAAGGTCCCCAGGTGCTCCCTGTGCTGCTCCCATCACCCACCCACAGCATCCCAGCCCTGTGGATGAGATCTTTGTGGACACCATGGTGAGGGACAAGCAGAGAGTGGCACCAGTGACAATGAGTGGTGCCCACTGCACTGCTCCAACCTGCTGCCAGCCCACAAGTGGCAACAGGGTCACAGCCAGGCTTGTGCTGAACATTGTCTGGGAGATGGGAGGTGACAGGGACCCACTGACAGCGATGCCACGCTGCAGTCATGCCCTGGCAAAAAGCAATGGCACAGTGAGCACTGAGTTCTGTGAGGGTGCTTGGGCACTGGAACAGGCTCCGCAGGGAAGAGGTCATGGCACCAAGCCGGCCAGAGGTCAAGAAGTGTTTGGACAGCACTAGCAGGCACATGGGATTCTTGGCATGTGCAGGGCCAGCAGCTGGACTTACAATGATGCTTGTGGGTCCCTTCCAACTCAGGAATAATTTTTCCACGACCCCAAATGAAAGCTGCTCAGAGGAGCTGGAGGGCACAGAGGGGTTCTTGTCTCCTCAGGTGGCACGGCCCAGCTCATTCCCAAAACCCATCAACGCTTAAACACCCCGAAAAGCCCTCGGTGCCAGCTCCAGGCTGGACCTGGGTGCAGGGAAGGGGCCCACTGGCTCCGTGGGTGTGGGCAGCACGCAGGGAGCATGAGGGGAGCATGTGGGACCACACGGGGATCACGTGGGGTACGTGAATATTATGCAACACATCGCCCAGATCTGTCAGGCGCCCGCTGCAGCGGGACCAGGGCTGGAGGAGGAGGGGAAGGGGGTGGCGAGGTGGGAAACCGAAGTGCCGGTGACATCTTTTTCACGCTGCTGCAGCTATGACTCACCGGGTGGGGGGGGGGAAGGATGAGAGAAAGAGATAAAGAAAGCAAACCTTGACTGGTGGGATAGGGAGATGAAAGGGAAGCAGTGGCTTTTCTAGGGCGCTGTGCTCTGGTGGGGTGGAGGGGATGGAGTGAGAGCGTGCTGCCAGCAAGGAACCAATGATTCTACCCCTGACAGCCTCTGCAGGCCCTGCTGCCAAAGGGAACACGCTGGGACAGCACCAGCCTCCTGCACCAGGGCACCAGCTGGGCAGTCCCCATGTCCCCATGCTCTTTGGCTGCTCATATGAGGAGGGAAGAGCCTCTAGAACCCAACCCTTGCACAGGGTGTGCAAGGAAAGCCCCTCTATTTTCTGGTCTCCCCTCTGTGGGGCAGCACCTGCACCCCAGTACAGGGGCACCTGCCCACTCCTCCTGCATGTCCCTGCTCTGCCTGGCCAGTGGTGGCCGAGTGCCACCAGCTCCTGTCCCCTGCCCAGCCCCATGCCCCAGCCAGCTCACCACCATGGCAGGCACTCACCACTGCTGCACCTCCTTCTCCGTGACTGCAAGAGAAAACAGGAGAGAAGAGAAAAAAAGAGACAAAAATTTAGTGTTTTTGCAGTGGCAGCTGTTCCTCTGCACTGCCCATCAGTGAATTCCCTGGGGAATGCCCTGGGGCTCCCAACAATGACTTCCCTTTGGGATACCCCAGGGCTCACTCACTCCATGAGCTGCCAAGTGCTCCCCATGTGTTCCCTGTGTGGCAGAAATTGCTTTTGAGGCCCAGGTGGTCCATGGGGCCAGGGCTGCAGGTGCTGGGGACCCCCAAAACAAGGGAGACGTCTGAGATGTTTTGTGTTTTGTTCAGGGAGTGCAGAATTACGATGAAGGGGACAAGCTGATCATGCCTGGGGAGGATCTGACCCTGCTGTTTCATCTTCCCAGAGCTAAAACATCCCTGAAAATATCTGCTGAAACATCTGCCTGGAGGTGGCTCATGGAAGGGACCTGTCTGGCCCTCACATTGACACACTGAACGTGGGCACAGCCTCAGCCCCAGGGCTGGCATCGCCCCAGGTACCAGCCACCTCTGGAGAAACATCATCAAACCCATCCCAGCACCCTGGGGAGCCTCTGGAAAACCCCAAATGTGACAAACTACAACACAGACAGCACTGGCGACCCCAAGTGTCCCTGGCCAAGGGACAGCTGCTGAGATGAAAACGCCCTGAGCAGAGGAAAGGCTCTGAGGGATGCAGGATGCTGGGCAGGGGCTGGCACTGGTCACTGCGTGTCCCACGGCAGGAGCTGTGCCTGTGCCTCCCCACAGCCAGGTGCCAGCAGGTGGGCACAGAGGGGGAACGGCCTCATTTGTCATTTCCTTTGCGTCGTGCATCTAAATAATGATAGAAAAGCCACGGGTCTGAAAGGCGCGGGGATAATGAGGCGAGTGGAGATGTCAATGTGCAAACGGCTGATAAAAATAGAGACCGAAGACACACCAGCAGATGCCAATTACCTTGGATGGCAAGAAGAAAGAAAGAAAGCAATTTTCCATCAGGAAGATTTGTAACGTGCCTGGCAGAAGGTGCAGAGCTCAGAGGTGAAGGCTGGGGCGGCAGCAGTGGGGCAGCCAGGAGGGCACAAAACAGCCCCCACGTCATCACCAGATAGATTCTGGCTCCAGCATCCCTGTCAGCACGAATTTCTGTGCCCAAGGCTGTCCCCATGCACTGGAGGGTCCCTCCATCCCAGCACAGGGGTCGCTGGAGAGACAGAGCCTTCCATTCCCCCACTTCCCCTGGGATTCAGCAAAAGCAGCACCCACTGTAGCACCACGGGATGTCTGGACAGCAGCTCCCCAGCAGAGGGGATGCAGGCACAGGGATGCTCAGCATCTGGGATGAGGAACACTGAGGGCTTTGGCAGTGTCGCAGGAGGGATTTGGAGGGTTGTTTGTTTTGGGAAGACAGCAATCTCTTGGCAGGAGGGAGCCATGAAAGGAAGGACACGCTGTATCCAGCAGCTGAGCTGGGGTGGGCTAAACACCAGTCATAGCAGTGCCAAGGGATTTCCCCATCCCCCTAAAAAACATAAATGGGTTGCACAGAAACTTCCTTTCAAAAGAGACGTGCTGAGTGACAACTCCAACAGGAACAGGCTTCCCTGCACACACCCGGATTGAGGCACCAGCCATGACCTCCACCCCGAGGATGCCCAGGGGATGCCCCAGGCACCTGCTCTGCACGCCCAAGCACCCAGGAGCACCGAGGAGGACAGGTGGGAGGAGGAGGATGAGGGTGAGCCCTCGGGGCAGGCAAAACCGACCGCAGCAGCAGCCAGGGCTGCAGCCAGAGCTCGGCTCAGCCCCTCCAGGCAAATCGCCTTCTGCTCTCTCTTGCTCGGCTGCTTTTTCCCCCAACGTTCTATTTTGGGCCCGGGAGCTGCGTTTCAACTCCAGCAGGAAACAATTAAGAAATTTGTGCTTTTTTTAGTACGGGAGAAATGCTGGTAATGACACGCTGGGGCTGAGGCGGGCGGGAGGGACGGAGCCAGCTCCCCTCGTGCCGCAGGAGGGATGTGTGATGCTCCCAGGAGAGGCTTTTCCGACGGAGGGAACCATTCAGGTGCCGGGCTGGAAATCAGCACAGGGCTCCCAATGAGGGATTTGTTAATGTGCATCCTGGCACCGAGCCACTCGGAGCCCCATCCCTCCTCCAGCACACTGCCACCAGTGCCTGTCCTCCAGCTTTGGGTGCTGGGGAATCCATGGGGTTTGTCCTGAGATGGGAGCACGGCCTCATCTCCCAGCCCTTGGAAAACCACCCACCTCTGGGTTCACCCCTCCACTGCCACCAAATCTCCCCTCTGCCCCGGGCAGAGAGTTCCCAGCCCTGATCCAGTGTGGGGACTGGACTGAGCAGTACCTGCCTCCCTGTGTCTGCTGTTACGGATCAGGGACAGGTGATGACTTCATGGCTGCTGCTTCCCAGCCGCTCCGACCCTGCTGGGTGTTGACACTCCGAGTGGCACCAATTAGGAATTCTAATGCCCGACTTGCAGCCACAGAAGCCTTGGGGACACGCTGCTGAGCGCGGGGCTGAGCCACCTGTCCTGAGGCTGGGGACAGAGGACACGCAGCAGGGACAGAGCTGTCCCTGTGCTCCGCATCTCCCCTGCAGGCAGAGCCCAGCCGGGCTCACAGGCTGTACCTGTGCAGCGGCAGCTGCTGCATTTCCCTCCCGCGGCATCGATTCCGGCGCGATGCTGGATGCTGAGCCGACACGCATCGCTTCGCAGCGACACAAACCGGCGCCCCAGAACCAGGGGATGACCCAGAGCAGCCCCACAGAGCACCCCACCGGAGCAGGGCCGGGTTCCTGGCCGTGCTCCAGCGAGGAGCCGGGCTCAGCTGCCGCGCCGCGCTCCAGGGACCGCCGCTCCCGCAGCCGCGGTGGGGAGCGCTATAAATAGCGCACGTAGCAGCTTGTTAGTAGCAGCGTGGCCCGGGTTCCTTGGGGATGAAAGGCGCTAAATAAAGGCAGAGTATTATCATTTGTTACGAACCGCAACGCTGGAAGAGGCATCGCCGAGCCGGGAGCCCCCAGCGACGCCCCGCAGGCGCCGGCCCGTGCGCTCAGCCCCGCACCGCGGCAGCGGCGCCGCGCAGAGAACGGGGAACCGCCGGGCACGGCACTGCCAGCTCAGGCAGAGGGGACAGGGACAGGACGGGGACAGGCCCCCAGAGCAGCTCAGGAGCTGCCCCACACGGCCAAACCGCATTCCAGGTCCCTTCCCGCTCCTACCCCAGCCGGGAGGAAGGTTTTGGCGTCTCGCGTCTCACACAGCGCAAGGGGGTAGAGCCTCCAAGCAGCCCCCAGCCCCCTCCTCCCAGCTGCCGGTACCTAACGCCCCCTCCCTAGCCCTCTCCCCCCACCTCTCCATCAATCCCAGTGGCACAGGCGAGGACTGACAGCTCCGTCACCACCCGCCCTTCGCGTGCCCCCTCTCCTCCCACCACCCAGCTGCCACTGCAGCAAGAATCAGCTCTGGTTAATCAGTGCTCAAGCCTGTTAATTTGTGTTTTCCAGAGCGGAGAGAAGGGACCCGGGACTGCAAATCCCCATCCGTGGCCCTGCCGCAGGGAGCTCGCAGCCCGCTGGACCGCGGCGGGGATGGGGAGGCAGGAAGGAGGGCGGGAGGGACCTGGATTCGAATGGTTCAGGGACCCCTGGGCACGGTGGGATGCACGAGGGGACGCGATGTTTCAGCCCCACAGGGGCTGGTTTTGTGCTGATCTCCCTTCTCCTGTCTGTGCAAGGGCAGGGGTTTGGCCTTGCAGGACCCTGAGCAGGACTGTGCACACCCAGCTCAGCCCCCGTGTGCCAAAACCAAGGGCACGGCTCTGTCCTTATGCAGGTTTGGGTTCCCAAAGGTTCAGCAAGCACCGTCCCCAGCGAGCCCCCACACGTTCCCCCTTGCCCCAGCTGCGAGAACAGCACCTTGATCCCGTGGGCACCGCAGCCTTATCAGGGAAACCAGTTAATTATTGCCAGGCACTGAGTGGCTTCCTTCACCTCCACAGGGCACTCCAACTCTGCCAGCTCATGGGCTGTGCCAGCCCACGGGCAACTGGTCCAGCACCACACACTGGCTCACGGCAGGGGCAATCCTGCGGCATTTATCTCCCCCAGGGATCTGCTGTGGCTCCTTCGCGGGGTCCCCGGGCATCCCAGTCTGGGGCAGCCAGGGCATCACCCCAGGATGGGGATCCCATCGGGTTTGGGGTTGCCTAAACCTGCTGTGGGCGCCCAGAGCAGGGCCCAGACCGGGGGAAATTCGGCACCAACAAGGGGTGCCCCTGCGTGAGCAAAGTGGGTGCTCAGGCGTGAAGGAATGGGGCATTTATGCACGCACTAACTGGGCACCCATGCCTGAGCCAGAGGGGCACTCATGCAAAAACACACCGGGAGATCATGCGTGGAATAATTGGGCACTCGTGCATAAATGATGGGGGTGCTTCTAGGTGAACTAATTGGGTGCTCATGCATGAACTGCCCGGGTGCTGCGGCGAGAGCGAAAGGGCCGCTCATGCACGAACCAGCTGGGGGCTCATCTCATGCATCCATTTTTTTGGACATTCATGAATTCACGGGCCTCTCATGCACAGATAAACTGAGCAGTCACGCGTCCATCCGCTGGGCACTCCTGCGTGAGCTGATTGGGCACTCATGTGTAAATTAGTGTAATTAGGAGATAACACACTTGTGCATGTACTAATTGGGCACTCAGGTGTGAATGCATCAGGTGCTCACGCATGAATTAATTGGACGCTCAGGCATGAGCTAATTGCAGGCACGTGTGCCAGTTAATTGGGCACTCATGCATCAGCCACCAGGGCGCTCATGCACGGAGCAGCAGCGCTCGATCCAGCGGGAATTCGCTGGGCAGCCATGCACAAACCCAGCTGGGTGCTCATATGTAAATTAATCGTGCGGTCGTGTGTGTGTTAATTGGGTGCTCATGCTTGAACTAACCGGGCGGGGATGCGGAGGAGCCTGGGGTGCTCCGAAGGGTCCCTCATGCCAGAGACCCCCGGGTGCTGCGGGGTGAGCCCCACACACCCTGCAGTTTATGCCAAACACACCCCGCCCCTCGTGTCGGCGAAACACGTATGTAGGAATTTTTCTGAACGTAAATCTGATACCAGCTCCACTCTCAGCATCATCACAATGTTAATGTTGACCAATTACGGGCTCCCCGCTCCCTCCCGCCCGGCTCGGCAGTGTGCGTGCGCTCGCTCCGGCTTCATTCCAGCCCCTGGGACCACAGCGTCAGCATCGCAGCCTGAACGGCCCCGGCACGATTCGCCTCTGGTCCCTCAGAGCGACCACTGGGCTCGGCACAGCAGGTACTCGGTTCTGACTTCACACCTGCAAACACGGACGCAGCAAGGTTCCACCCGTTTGCACAAGGGGACCCGGTGCCAGCCCCTGGCTCTGCAGAGTGGGCTAAACACATCACAACCTGAGTGGTCATTCCCAATTCCAGGCCTTGTCCCTGCAAAACACTCAGCCAAGAGCACTGCAGCAGCTGTTGCAGGTGAGTGCAGTCGCTGTGGGACTTCATCCAGCCCCCAAAGAGGAGCTGGGCAGCACCTGCCTGGTGCAGAATGGGCACCTCCCTGCAGGGAGAGGAAGATGCTCTGTATGCCAGGGCTGGCTGGGGTCACCTCTGGCAGCCTGGGCTGTCAGGTGGCTTTGTGCAATTCAAGGGGGTCGGGGGGAAGCACTCCAGGGACAGCTGGAGCACTGGCACGAGGTTCTCCCCAGTGCACTGCCCCAGTTCCAGCACCAACCCCCAGCACAGAGCCCCGTGCTCACGGGAGCTGCACGGTGGTGGAAGGAAGGGGTGAACTCTCACAGGCTGCCACGGGCTCAGTCCTCCCCTGGGCCTGTCCATCAGCCCATCCTGGGGCACTCAGAGCTCACTCTGGTCCCTGTTTGATGACGGTAACTTTTAGGATACACCACAAATCAACACTTCGGAAATTTGGATACTTTGGTCCTGATGATGTGGTCTCATTAAAATTCAGGTTGAACTCCTCAATGATGTCCTAGTGCCATGCTCTCTGCCAGCTCTGGAACTACCAGACCACCCCTGGCTGGGCTTTGCTCCTGCTCCCAGGCAGCACAGGGGACAGCTCTGGGAAAGAGGCAATAAAACTCTACTGTGGCACCAGGGCCACCCCTATGCAAACAACTGTTTCTGGAATATGACTGATGTAATTTTCTTTTGCTCCCAGCTCAGCCCCGTGCCCATCCCTGCTCCTGGTTACATCACCCACAGCCCAGGGTGACCCTGTGTGGGAGCCCATCCCTGCAACAACCCCAAGGGACTGGGATCAGCCCCAGCAGCGTGGGCACCAGCACAGCCAGAGCTGCCTACCTGTCCCAGTGGGACATCCCCATCCCAGCTTTCCCAGTTTGGCTGCTCTGCCCATCAGACTCACACACCACCAGCACCACGGCGGGTCTGGGAGCCTCCGAGGCATTCAGAGCCCGAGCCTGACGGTGTTATTGGTGTCATTTGTCACCCTGAGACACCGAGCAACACTCGGAGCAGTGCCAGGGTGCTTGGCTGTCCCCTGGCTGGCTGTTGCCATTAGGGGTCTGCCTTGCTCCCAGACGGGATAAACAGGTCCATGAGCAGCTCTCATCTCCCCCGGGGCTGGTACCAACAGGAAAGCCAATATGCAGCTGAAATCCTTTTTAGACTTTATTAAATATTTAAGGGCCCGACATTAGGCTTTGGAAATTGGGTTTAGGGAAAAAGCAGCAGTTGTTCTTTGAAGCAAAGGCAGGAGAGGAAGGGCAAAGGACAGTGCCTTCATTTGGAAATTAATGAATCAGGCTGGAGCACCCCCACAGCAGGAGCTGGTGGCTGTGGCAGGTCTATCCTGGGATTGATTCCCAGCTTCCCCATGAGCCAATGCAGCAATGCCTGGAGAGACAGAGGATTCCCAGTGCTGCTGGGAGCAGGGATGGAGCAGCCCCCCTGCCCAGCCATCCATCCCTTGGCCACAGGGATTTCAGTGTGATTTGGCTCTCCAAGGTGCCATCCCCAACCTGAGGAGCAAATCCTGCCCTGGCCAGAGGAGAAGACTCCCCTCTAGACCAGTGTGGGCAGTAGGAAAGGAAGAGCATCTGCCTCAACCATCACCTCTAAAGCCATGGGAAGGCCAGGAGGATGCTCAAGGCAAAGCCTTGCTGGCAGCAGGGCCAGCTTTGCTGCCCTCCCAGTCTCTCCTGCAGGGATCACTGTGCACTGAGGGGTGGCACACAGACTCAGAGCAGCTTCATCGGGTCCAGCCATCGATCAGAAGATGCTGGAGAAACAGGTGGGTGAAGCACAGGCAGCTTCCAGCAGGAGGTGTGGGGAGGGATCCCTGTGCCGGCACACCGGGATCCCGTGGCAGTGATGTGACACAGACCATGCCCCGGGGCTGAGCACCCCATGCCCAGGGCACAAACCCCGGCTTCCCTTGGCATCCAGCTCCCTAAGGATCTGGGAGAACAAGGAGGGGAAGGAGGAACAAAGCGACCCCACGAATGTCACCCCGATATCAGAGTGAGCGTGCCCGCAGGCTCCTCCCTGAAGCAGCCGCTTCCTTTGATGCCTTCAGAGCTTCTTGTTTCACAACCTTAATTATAGCGGCAGCAGCAAAGGTCAGGAGAGTGGTTAAGCAGATCCATTAACATGTCAGGGGATAAATGAAATGTGATTCTTGTGATGCTGGAGCAGCAGCGGCGCGAGCGTGGCCGGCGGGGACGGCTCCGCTCTGCCGCAGAGGGAACCTCAGGGCATCGGTCGTGCCTCCCCTTCCCACCCTGGCACTGCAAGAACCTCCCAGAGACTGCAGGGACTCCTCAAAACTCGCTTCTGAAACCTCAAAACTTGTTTTGCTTGCATCTACCTACGGAGCCCCAAGTCCATGGGCGTGTGGGATGCCCTGGGTGGGATGTGCTGGGAGCAGGTTGGGGTGGCCCTGGAGAAGGAGCTGGAGATGCCTCCAGACCACCAGAGCAGGTCCACAATGACCTTGCAATGAACCTGCACCACAGCAACCCCCTTCACAGCTCTGGCTCACATGTGGCTGCAGCAAAAACAGGCCCCAAACAAACCCCAGCCCCTGGGCATCCCTCCTGCCCCAGTGCCCCAAACCAACCTGGCCTTGAACACTTACAGGGATGGGGCTGCCACAGCTTCTCTGGGCACCCTGTGCCAGGGCCTCACCACCCTCACAGGGAAGAATTTCTCTCTGCTCTCCCACCTAACCCTACTGTCTGTCAGTTTGAAGCCATTCCCACTTGTCCTGTCACTGCAAGCCCTGTTAAAAGTCACCCACACTGACAATTCCACCCAGCACTTGCCACTGAGGGATAACGTGTCTGTAGCCACCTGGCCAGCTCACCCCACTTTCTGCTGGATAAGCAACAGGAGGGATTTCAACACAAACCAACCTGGCAGAGAAATCCAGTGCCTGGGGCCAGACACTAAAAATAAACCAGCAGCAGCGGGGGAGCTACCCAGGTCCCTCCTCTGCTCCTGCCCACTGCCCCAGCCAGCACATTTCCTCAGCACTGGGGTGGCATGATGGAGCAAAGCCCCAGCCTGGCTGAGCCAGCATGGAACCAATCCATTTTCCTGGCTGAAAACTGCTGCAATCGTAGAATTTCCTTTCCTTCCCCACAGAATTCCACCCGCCGCCACGCACCCCTGTAACTACAAATCAATATGTTTATAGTTTGCTCTTAAACTAATGCCCATTAATTCCCTGCATTTCTGTCGAGCAACGGAGCCAATTCTGCGGCTCATTGTGAAATTGCAGAAAACGATGATGCCGGAGTGAGTTTAAAATCCACAAAATAGATCACAGTGGGTGGGATGCGGTTCTTGGGAAAAGAGCATCTTCCTCGCACCCACTCTGCAGCCTGGGTGTCATTTTGGCACCCTCAGCATGGCTCCCACACCTTCCCCAGAGCCCCAGTGTGGCCTCAGGAGCACTGGGAGCACCATCCCCAACCGTGCTGACCCCAACCTGGCCCAGAGCTGTGCTGCTGCACCGACAGAGCTCTGAGCATGCCTGATTGCTCAGCTATTGCAGCCTCAAAAATAACACAGTGCTAGTTCTGGACATGGGTAATAGCTGTGCAAAGGGAACACTGAAAGCCAATCCTCCCCAAAATGACTGAAAAAAAAAAGAGCTAAAATGTGCTCTTCTGAAACAAGTGCGCATTTTTAAAATTGCTTCGTGATTTTAAGAGTTACTGGCCTGGGAGTGCTGCTGAGTGTAGGGACATTCAGATCTGTATTTCTCTCACAGTTTCTCTCTCAGGAGCCCACACCAAGTAATTTCCACCCAGGACATGTATCGTGCACCCACAACTGCACACGTGCACACCACATGCTCCATCCAGGCCACAGTCACACCTCAGGACCCTCATAAATCTCCAGCTGAGCAGAACCCTCTGACTGTGGCCTCACAAGGTTCTTAAACACAATCCCCAAATCCCATCGTGGCCCTAAGCCGTGAGCACCTGGCTCAAGTTAAGCTCAAGTTTAAATCCCTCAGGTTTAAATGGAAGAGGATGTGATCAGGGAGGATGGTGGTTCCTTCAAGTCTCGGGATTTACCACCTCCTGGGACACAACACCAAACTGCATCTCTGAGCTACCCTAACGAGGCATCAGGAGGATGAATAAATTAATTATTATAAAGCACTTTGAGGGCTTTTCGATGAAAGGATCTATGAAAGTACAAAGAATTACATAATTTATTATTTAGTATTACTATCACTCAGCATTGACTTCTCCTGCGTGCTCCTGTGTGGCACCAGCCTGGTCTCTGGGGAGGGTTAAACAGCCCTGCAGCCTGGTTGTCCCTACCAGCACCATTCCAGCACCTGGCAGACAGCAGAGCTTGGCATTGCCAGGTATTCCTGGGCACTCAGGTGCCCGGAGACACAGAAAGGCACACAAAGATGGGTCCAAACCAACAGGACTTGGGCAGCCAGCACTTCAGAGAAGCCCTTCTGCGCCTTTAGGTGTCCAAGTGCCATTAAAATCTGGCCCCCAGCACTGTAAGTCAGGAGCAGAGAGGGGAGGGGAGCCAAGAGATGAGGTTTCCAGGCTCCTGCCTTTCCATGTCCAGATCCCAGCAGGGCCTGGGACAACCTGCTCTGAATGCACGCAGGAAAATATTTCTCACTGCTCACAGAGGCCGTGTGACAGCAGCCTCAGCTCAACCTCCTTGTCCACAACTGCCCTGGCACCTGAGCCTTCCCATGCTCCTCTCCTGGCTGCTCCCATCTCCTGCTTGTCCCAGGATTGCTGCAGCTGAGGCCAGAGATGTAGAGCTCAGAGAGGACAAGGGACACAAGAAGCCACCAGACACTGAAGAGCACTGAGGTGAAACAAAGGTCCTCTGTGTCCCATGGGTGAGATAAATCAGCAGAAAAGCTGTGTGGGGCAGGGAGAGGGGGTGACATTTCTCTGATCCTGCAGGACTGAGAGGGGCCTTTTTGGTATTTGCTTTGTTTTGTGTGAAAATTCATACAAACACAAAATGATGCAATGGAAGGAAATCCCAGCATAGGAGAAGCCCTTCCCGTACCAGAACCACGGCTCACTCTGCTGCAGGAACCTCCCTGGGACAAATGCAGGTTCCCATCAGTTTAGGTTGCTGGAGACATCTGCCCAGATGTGCTGTAGCCACAGCAGAAGCAGCACCACACATGAGGCAGGGACAGAACTTGCTTGGTAACGTGGCAGCCAGGCCATGGGATGGGCAGCACAGGCCAGGGATGCTCTTGTGCCTGCCAGAAAGGTTCCTAAATATCAACATCCTGCGGGAAAAAAGCCTTTTCCAAGCAGACCCCCAGAAATTCTTGAGCAGGCCATGGATTTGTGTGTATGACTGTCCCCTGCTCCAGCTGTTCCACCAGCCACAGCACACGGGTCTGGAGCAGTTCCTCCCACTGCACTCAGCACAGCCCTGCCCTCCTACCTGCCTCTCCTCTGCCTGGCTTCCCCAAAACACAGAAGGAAGTTGGTATCTCTCCAATCTGCCATGGTCTGAAGATAAATCAGAGGCTCTCAGCCATGCCTGGGAGGGCCCTGTGAAGTGCTTCACCAGACAAGGGAATGCACGCTCGCCTTGACAGCTGCAGAAAAGGGGCAGAAGCGCTCAGCAAAAGTAATTAATCCCAGAGATGAGAGGTGGAATGAGCAGAGCTCAACAAACAGACCCTGGAATTAGCGACTGCTCTCGCTGACAGGCACCACACCACCAGCCACATGCTGCTGGGATGCTGCACCAGACTCTAGCCATGCAAAGGGCCACGTGCTGCTGGGTGCTGCTGCCTCACCTGCACAGGTACAGGGGTCTTTAAAACGAGGCAATGAGAGGTCCAGAGAAGGCAGGCAAAGCTCCAGGCAGACTGGAAACTCATTGAGGGAGGGATCAGAGGAACACAATCTTTCTTGGAAAGGGTGCAATGGAAAGGGGAGGGCAGCCAAAAGAGAGGAGCAGAAAGTTGGGAATGAAGTGATTCAAAAATGCAATGACCTGCTGGCCTTATCCAGCAAAGAGACATCCCTGTGCCTAAAGACATTGCTTTCACCAGCGCTGTGTTTGGCTGGCTTCAGCTGCAAGTCAGACATGGGGCACCACTGCCTGTGTGCCCCACGTCAGCCCCACTGGTCTCTGCACCTTGCTGGGCACAGCAGCCACCCCAGGCGTGCAGAAAGCCCAGCACACAGGAGATCACCAGCAGACAAGGCTACGATGGGGCTGGCTCTTCCCAGATTCCTCTCCATCAGAGATCAGGTCGGCACAGAGGCTGCAAAACGAGCGGGGACTGCAGCACAGCACGAACAGTCCCTGGCCCAGCTGCACTCGCCGAGGGTGACAGCTGCAGCGAGGACACCAAAACCCAGCTCAGCTCCAGCCGGGGCTGTGCCCACCCTGCACTGCCACCTTCTCACTACTTCCTCCCCCCGAGCACTCTGAGGAAGCCCAGCTGGGGTACCCCGGCCTCTCTCGGCTGTGCGGACATGCCCCCAGCACCTGCCCTCCTCCCGCCTGCTGCCACGGCAGGGAGCAGCCCCGCTGTTCTGTGTAGGGTTGTGCAATGCACCAGTATTGCCTCTTCTCCATATGGGAGAACTTGCTGCATCCTAATCTATTGCCTTTTTGGGTAAGCGCTGCCGTGGGACTGCAGCAATGACAGAGGGGAGAGCTCGCAGGTCTGCTGCACGTTTGGGGAATGTCTGCGACCTGCAAGCGGGGAGGCAAACTTGAGCCACCAAAGCCTTTGTTTCCTTTGTGCATCCTTCAAAAAAAAAAATGATTTTGCTAAAACTGGATGGCTGAGGCACCAGCCACGTTAATTAGATTACGGTGGAGGTCCAGACGGGAAAGCCACTCGCTCAGAAAATCAGGTTATTAAACCGATAGTGAGGTACTCAGAAAAATATCGAACTCGCCGGTATCGGGCTCTTCTCTCCACTTCAGAGCGCAATAACAAAGGGAACCCCTCCAACTAACGCACCCAAACTTTGGAAGGCACCCAGACGCTGAGCACCCAGCTCCGGGAGCTGCTGCCGGGCTCCGGGGAGGCAGCGCGGGGAGGACAATCCCGGCGGCGGGCCCTGGGTACCGGGCAGCCCCGGGGAAGGATGCTCGGGGCAGGGGCGGGAGGGCGGCGAGGGAGGGCGCGATGCTCCGGTGGGCGCCGCGGGCGGGCAGGATGTGGCCCTGGCCCCGCCGCTCCCGGAGGCTCAGAAATAGGCCACGGAGGGCGGTTTTTGCAAAAAATCAGCGCGCTCCCCTGGCTCGCTGCCCCTCTCCGTGTCTCTGCTGCCTTATGGGTTTTTTCCTCCTCCCCTGAATTCTTCCAACAAAGCCCGGCCGAGCCTGCGCCCTCCCCGGGAGCGGCCCCGCAGGAGCCGCCGCTCGCCGCGGCACCGGCCCGGAGGAGCGGCGGGGCCGGGCGGCAGCGCGGATCCCATCACACCCCCGGCAGCCCCCCGGCAGCCCCCCGGGCACTCACAGTAC